>JAXIVD010000799.1:107500-119839 GCA_036785275.1 Cancer borealis
AATTGATACACAGGGGTTTTCAAACATGCTGATCACGAATCTGGACTCAGTTTTGTGATTACTATCATGTTAAGGATTATTTGAGTGTTGTTTTGTTTAATGTAAATTATTGAAATATCCATTATTTAAAGAGGAAGATGAGGAAGAGGAGAAGGAGGAAAAGGGAGAGATCAATGATTAGATAGATAAGAGTGTGTATATTAAACCCTATCGTATCCCTTACAGGCATGAACAATCGAGAAATGATAGAGCGCGTCCAATCAGGATATCGAATGGCCAAGCCTCCGCGCTGTCCTGATGAGCTGTACAAGGCAATGATACACTGCTGGAACAAAGATCCAGACATCCGACCAACATTTGACTTCCTCCATCACTTCTTTGACGATTTCCAAGTATACTGAGGTTTTATTCCTGACCGGTTTTGTTAACAGCTTCTTATTCTTCCTCTGAAGAAGCTGTTAGCGAAACCGGTCAGGAATAAAACTTCAGTATATCAAGTCAATCAAATATAATTAATCTATTAACTAATTCAACAGTTACTATAATATATTGTTTCTTGTAATGCATGTAATGTTAAAATTATATTGTTTTATCATCACTGCCAAGACTTTTAATTAAGTTCACTACTCAGAAAACTATCTAAATTATAGATTAATATAAATATAATATATATATATATATATATATATATATATATATATATATATATATATTGTGGTGTGATAATGGTTGTGGTTGTGGTGTAATAATGGTTGTGGTTGTGGTGTGTTAATGGTTGTGGTGTAATAATGGTTGTGGTTGTGGTGTAATAATGGTTGTGGTTGTGGTGTAATAATGGTTGTGGTTGTGGTGTAATAATGGTTGTGGTTGTGGTGTAATAATGGTTGTGGTTGTGGTGTAATAATGGTTGTGGTTGTGGTGTGATAATGGTTGTGGTTGTGGTGTAATAATGGTTGTGGTTGTGGTGTGATAATGGTTGTGGTTGTGGTGTGTTAATGGTTGTGGTTGTGGTGTGTTAATGGTTGTGGTTGTGGTGTGATAATGGTTGTGGTTGTGGTGTAATAATGGTTGTGGTTGTGGTGTAATAATGGTTGTGGTTGTGGTGTAATAATGGTTGTGGTTGTGGTGTAATAATGGTTGTGGTTGTGGTGTAATAATGGTTGTGGTTGTGGTGTGATAATGGTTGTGGTTGTGGTGTGTTAATGGTTGTGGTTGTGGTGTGTTAATGGTTGTGGTTGTGGTTGTGGTGTAATAATGATTGTGGTTTTGGTGTAATAATGGTTGTGGTTGTGGTGTAATAATGGTTGTGGTTGTGGTGTAATAATGGTTGTGGTTGTGGTGTGATAATGGTTGTGGTTGTGGTGTAATAATGGTTGTGGTTGTGGTGTAATAATGGTTGTGGTTGTGGTGTAATAATGGTTGTGGTTGTGGTGTGTTAATGGTTGTGGTTGTGGTAGAAGTAGTAGTAGTGATAGTAATAAGGAAATTACAGGAAATATATTGAAATTATGGCAAAATTAATTTATTTTAAATATCAGCTGACCAATAATAATAATAAGGATAATAACGTGGTAAGAAATTTGAAAAAATAAATATAATAATAATAATAATAATAATGAAGTGTGAAAACAGAATCCATGAATTTAAAAGAAATTAGCATGAACAGATGTTTAAAGTCTTATGAGGTGGGGGAGGGAAGGAGGGCGGAAAAACATATCGTACTGGCAGCAATAATAGTAGTGTTAATATATTATAACTTATATTTTACCCATAGATTAAACTTTTAATTAAACTATATATTAATAATTATACCTGAATATATATATATGTATTTACAACTTAGTAACACACCAATAACACTATTATTATTATTGCTGCCACGATGCCGTACGATATGTTCTCCACAGTCTGCGAGCGGAATTTAAACCCTCCGATGAAGTCTTAAACATTCAATGTACAATGAAGGAAGAAAGGAAGGGAAAGGTTAAGTCTAAACCTTAAAAAAACAAATAATAACATAATAATAGCCATTCTAGTTTAGTCTGACTCACAAAATTACGTTTCTACCATATACTTTTTGTTTTTGGCCGAGCTCACCCTTATAATACATTATTATAGGATTATTATATCTTTATTACACACGATATATTAAATATGTGTATTTTCTTTCTATATAGATATATAATTACATAGAAATAGTTATATATGGATAGCAAGACATACAGACATACAGACATATGGATAGGGTTGGTTAATAGATTACAATTACATCTTTATAGTACTAAATTGTCGATAAAAAGTAAATAATCAATGTAATATAAATATTCCATATTGTATTCTCACCTAACGTAAGCATTTGATGGTAAATAATAATTGCAATGACATAAAAATAATGTTAATACATTAAATAAACCCATTCCATATAACCCTTAACGTAAATAACACTACTAAATATTTTTATTATAACAAAAATACGCATAGAAATTAATAAACTGAAATAGTAAACAGTTTTTTACAAGACTTTATTGATCAGATTTGAGTTAGTGTCAAAAATGGCGGGGTGACGGGCTGAAATTGGAGTGAAAATTACCATAGTATTCTCTGAATTACTGTTCCCTTCGTTGCCCATTGAGTGTATCTTCCCATTTGATGGAGGAAACAAGATACGTGGATTATAATGGTGATAATGATTAATGCGAACAGTATATATAGCAAAACAAGATCGTGGCCCCGAAATGTTCTCTCGCAGTATTATCTTTCGTTTTGGTTAAAAGTTTATCCTTGGATCTAACTGTAACTGACCTGTAGTTTGAGGCTAGGTTGGTGAGTGTTGTGTGCTAGAGAAGGTTAGGATGTAGTTGTAGTGTGTAATTCGGGTTAGTCTACGTTGGACATGAACTCTGAGCAAGACGGTGACGGGTGTGATATAAGATGGGTTGGTAAATCAGAATTAATCACACTACCCCCTTACTGGTGAAATAGAGGTATTTGTAGTGTTAATTAATTTATTTTACCCATTTGAAAACCTCAGTCATATCCCCTTTTGCCCTCCTCTCTAGGGAGTGAAGATTAAGACGTTTTAACTTTCAAAGCATATCAAAATCACAACAACACTTAAAAACTACGTTAATACATATAGATTTTAACCTAAAAATAATAAAAACAAAACAAAAGAGTTGATTATTCATAAAAAAAAATAGTGAAGAAACTTTTAAAAGGGTCCAAAATTATAATCTGATATTGAGACATTACAGGAACCTATACACTGTATACAGGAAAAAAGCAAATGGCGGCTGTAAGTGGACGATTAAGCAGTGAAGCTCCTTGTAATACCTCTGATGGCGGCTTGGAGATAATTAGGAGGCTTTACCCGATGGTTAACGAAGACGAGACACCATTACCTAGATGCTGGAGCAGTAAAGATAAGTACAGCTTTATCGGGCTGTCTCAAAACAATCTCAGAGTACATTACAAAGGTTCGTGGATATGGAAGTCTTTGTTTATATTATTAATATTAAGGTTATTTACTCTCTAGGAGGCGTGAAGGGGGCTGGGGGTCTATGGGATGAGGGTAAATTTATACTTTATGCCATTGTGCCACATCTGTACCCACCCACCCCCATCCCCCTCAGCAAGCTTGGGGGAGCCTGGGGAATCGGGGGTTTTTTTGGGGGGAAGCATATGGGAGTGATGTATGGCCTTTGAAAAATCTACGGGAATTTCCCTACATTGTGGGAAATTTCCCCAAATTTAACCTAAATTACCCTAACCAATCCTAACCGGGGGGGGTGCGCCCCCCCTGTACCCCCCCCTGTGACACTGTTTCAACCTAACCAATCCAAACCGGGGGGGCTGCGCCCCCCCTGGACCCCCCCCGCTGACACTTGTAACCTAACCTAACCTATTTATTGGTTGAATTGCAAATTTACCAAGTATAATTTCATAACTCACAATACCTTAAACGAGAGCATGAAGTTCCTGGCTGTGGGGTTATCCTCTACTATTCCTCCAAGGAGCCATACAGTGGGGACACTGAACAGCTGCTGGTAGGACGCCGTGCTCCCTCAGAAAGTCGTACAACAAATCGTTTTTTGAATGAAATTTTGCGATTATTTGTCAATAATCCAATTCACAACCTTGACAACTAACATGAACGGTAGCCATGATACAACTGAGGAGAAAACTGTCTCCTGCCCTATCCTTCCAGGTGTGCCACGTCTACTAGTAAGCTGTGATTGGCGCAGCTGGTGGTGGCAATTAGTGGTGGCACGTCATTGGACAGAGGAAATATAGACAATATAATAACCATCTGTACCAACAGGACCTAATCCCATGCTTGAAACCAAAGCCCTTGATAAAAACAATTGATAGTGTTTGTTTGTTTATTTTGACTTAGAGATACAGTCCAAAAGTGTTCCACATTCACGGACGTATTGCAGTGTTATTATTCATTTCCGACAGGTAGTGTAATCAGTGAAAATGTTGTCAACAGTAACAGCAACAAGCTGAGGGTAGCCATAACCTTCGACTGTTTAATGGCATAAAGTATAGTAATACCCCCCTAACTACATCCCTTTTACCTTCACTTTCCTCTACATATTAATTGACAAAAATATATTTGATCGTAATTTTAGCTCAATATATAATATAAATATTTTATTTTAGAATGTGTGTCCTTCGACCTTCTTCCACATTTTCCTTCCACTTTTACATACACTTTTCTCCTCCACATAATATCGATGGAGAGAGAATTGAGACAAAATCATTGATCTACGTAATTTCAATTCAATCATTTTTTCCTTTTTTTAATTGATTTTTGGCCACTCAGTGTAGATAATTTCATGGTTAGCTTCAGACAGGGTGTTGCGCAGGTGGCTATAGGTGTTACAAGGTTAGGTCCAAGGGTTAGATTTCTGGTTGTGTTTGAACAGTGTCCCAGCAGGGGAGAAGGGGGGTTAGGTTAAGGTTAGGGATTAATTTTGATTTTCTTATTTTTATTATTTATTCATTTATTTATTTATTTATTTTAATATTGCTTAATTGTTTTTTCTGAATTTGTTGTTGTGATTTCAGATTTCAGGGTATAGATGACAGGTTAGGTTAAGTTAGAATAGTGTCAGAGTGGGGTGATCCAGGGGGGTGCAGCCCCCCTTTTAGTATAGGTTTCCGACAGTGTAATATGGGGCTAGAAATGCTTCTAACAGTGTCATCTAGACCCTGAGACAGTTTAGTTACGTGTGGTGTATTGGTTGAAACTGCAAATTTACCTTATTATTATTACACAGACACATACATATATTTTCACACCATAAACACCCCCCAACACACACACACACACACACACACACACACACACACACACACACACACATACATATATTTTCACACCATAAACACCCCCCAACACACACACACACATACATTTTCTAACGCATACTCTATCCTCAGGTCACGGCAAGAACCACAAGGATGCTGCTAGTGTTAGGGCAACGCACCCTATACCAGCCGCTTGCGGACTTTCCTATTATGAAGTCAAGATTGTTAGCAAAGGAAGGGATGGGTGAATATGTGTGGGGGGGGTAAGAGAGAGAGAGAGAGTGTGAGTTATATAATGTTTAAAGAGAAAGAGAGAGTGAGTTATATTTATTTTCTAACTAACTTTTCTCCCCCCATTTCCCTTCCCCCACAGGTACATGGGTATAGGCCTATCCTCCCAGGGTGTCAACATGAACAGGTTGCCAGACTGCGATAAAAATTCATTTGGTTACCTTGGCGATGACGGCCATTCCTTCTGTTCCTCCGGCAGTGGCCATCCCTACGGCCCAACCTTCACTACAGGTTTTTTTTTAATTTATTTATTTTTTTATATACATTGGAAGGGTACCGGCTAAGGCTTGATGCGTACATGTCTCTTTTTTTGTGTGCGCGAGTGTGTGTGTTTGTGTTATTATATGATTATCATTATTATTATTATTATTATTATTATTGTGATATTAATAAAGGAGTTTTTTTCTCCTCCTCCTCCTCCTCCTCCTCCTCCTCCTCCTCCTCCTCCTTCTCCTCCTCCTCCTCCTCCTCCTTCTCCTCCTCCTCCTTCTCCTCCTCCTCCTTCTCCTCCTCTTTCTCCTCCCCCTACCCACTACAGGAGACGTGATAGGGTGTGGCGATGGCTCCTGTTCTCGGACGGATGGACGCTTTGTATACCGGTGTGGAAGGCAGTTAGGTTAGGTTGGTGCCACTGAGGGGCAGTTAGGTTATAGTTGTTTGTGGCAGGAGTAGTAGTAAGTTAGGCTAGTTAGGCTCACTCACCCATCAGTAAATTAGTTAAGTATAATAATTATCACCACCTCCAACACTCAAGGTAATTATTAGTAATTACATAGTAATTGCATAGTATCTTTTAATTTTATATATGAATATTTTCCTCCAATTATTATTGTTACATTAACTTACTACTTATCGATGCATTTAATATTATATTATATATATATATATATATATATATATATATATATATATATATATATATATATAAGAATTCCCCTTCCTTTTCTTCCTTGGGGTCGTGCACAGAGCCCGGAACTCCCTCTACACCATCGAGAGGTGGCCGCATAGTGCTGGCTACGTATACTTTTCAAGGCCGGAGCAATGGGGAACTCTCATTCGAAAAGGGCGACCGCATGGAGATTATTAATGACTCGTAAGTGTGTGTGTGTGTGTGTGTTTGTAGTAAGACTAGTAGTATTAATAATAGTAGATGTTATTTTACTTGTATATAATCTATCGTGTTCTACGTGTCCTTTTTATTATGTATCTATGTTTATTAATTAATGTGTTGATTTTAATGATTGATATAACTATCTCTCTCTTACTAATTATTTTGTATTCTTGTACCTGTGGTAATTAATGGTTGCAGAGATGCTAATTGGTGGTAATTAGTGTTAATTAATGGTTACAGAGATTCTGATATAAATATCTCTATCTAATTATTTTGTATTCTGTTTGTATCTATGGTTATTAATTGATGTGTTAATATTAATGGTTGATATAACTATCTCTCTCTCTCCCTAATTATGGTAATTAGTGTGTTAATTAATGATTACAGAGATGCGGATTGGTGGTTGGCTCGACATTTAACTCGACATATTGAAGGCTACATCCCAAAGAATTACGTAGCCTCAGCCTCCTCCCTGGAATGTCAAGAGTATGTATAATT
Source organism: Cancer borealis (assembly GCA_036785275.1). NCBI lineage: Eukaryota > Metazoa > Arthropoda > Malacostraca > Decapoda > Cancridae > Cancer > Cancer borealis. Next base: position 114,717 of record JAXIVD010000799.1, read on the forward strand.
TTAAAAACTTTTATTCTGTTTATTAAGTTTTTTTTATACAATATTATATAAGTTTTATACAATATTTAAAGCTTTATACAACAGTGATAGATATAACACATGAAAGAGATGGATAAATGGCTGGATTATATTATAAGTTTTTTCAATCTTAAAACAGTGTGATAGAATAATGATAATCATAATGATAGTAATAATTATATTTTTTTCAGTTGGTATTTTGGAAAGATAGCCCGTAAAGAAGCAGAGAAATTACTGATGGCACGTGGTAATCTGCGAGGAACCTTTCTGATAAGGATGTCCGAGCAGACCAGTCACGGCTATTCACTAAGTATACGTGTAAGTAATATTATTATTATTATTATTATAATTGTTATTATTATTATTATTATTATTACTGTTATTAATATTGATGTGATAGCTGTATGAAAATGTATACATAAAGGTTTTCAATGATGACGAACACGAATATAGACTCAGTTTAACATTACTATCATTAGAGTACTTATTTATGAAATTATGAAATGAAAGGAAAGAGAATGAATGAGTGAGTTAATGAGTCAGTGAGTGGTTTGATGAAATGAAAGGGAGTGAATGAGTGAGTCAGTGAGTGTTTAACCTCCCTTCCTTTCCCCTACAGGCAATAAGTTTCCTGTCAAATGGACAGCCCCTGAAGCCATGCTATACAATCGCTTCACTATCAAGTCTGATGTGTGGTCCTTCGGAGTGTTACTGATGGAAGTGATCACCTACGGGGCCAATCCATACCCAGGTTAACACACTCACTAACATATTAACACCCCTCCCCTACTCTCTCTCTCTCTCTCTCTCTCTCTCTCTCTCTCTCTCTCTCTCTCTCTCTCTCTCTCTCTCTCTCTCTTTTATGCTCCCTTGATTTTTTTTTCTTCGTTAATTAAGCCTCTCAAATTATCTATCCCTTCTCCTCCTCCTCCTCCTCCTCCTCCTCCTCCTCCTCCTCCTCCTCCTCCTCCTCCTCCTCATCCTCCTCCCCTTCCTTCTCCTAACATAAGTCTATCAGTGACAGAAATTCAAATTTTAGACACAAGACAATTTTAAACAATGTTAATACTTTGGTTTAAACATTAGTAAGGATCAAAAATGTTTTGCAAATTAAAAGATGTATAATGTTGATGCAATATTCCAAGGATAATTGAAGAAAATTCATTCTCAATTTTTGGACCACAAATTTTCCATCTGAAATTAGGTTGAAAATTTTTTTGCTAATTTACTCCGAAAATATTAGTCCTAGAGCAAAAATGTATAGAACCAAATTTGTTAAGCTTGAATAGTTGTGTATAATTCTCTCTTCACCTATTCAATATTCTCCATAACTTTGGAGAAAACTTAAGTTTAGGGAAAATAAAAGATTAATCCTATTTCCCTTCTTAAAGCTATAGTTTCCCTCCAATTCCCGTTCACTATAGCTCAAAAGAATGGTCGTATCCTGCTCTTCATTTACTAATATAAACTTCTTTTACGTCAACCTAATAGTTTTCGAGTTATTAAATAAAACATGATTTCTGAAGAAAAAAAATCTAAGGTATTTTTTATTTACCTTGCAAAATTTTGTGAAAATTTTCACTTTTCAGAATTTCATGAAAATTGATACACAGGGGTTTTCAAACATGCTGATCACGAATCTGGACTCAGTTTTGTGATTACTATTATGTTAAGGATTATTTGAGTGTTGTTTTGTTTAATGTAAATTATTGAAATATCCATTATTTAAAGAGGAAGATGAGGAAGAGGAGAAGGAGGAAAAGGGAGAGATCAATGATTAGATAGATAAGAGTGTGTATATTAAACCCTATCGTATCCCTTACAGGCATGAACAATCGAGAAGTCATAGAGCGCGTCCAATCAGGATATCGAATGGCCAAGCCTCCGCGCTGTCCTGATGAGCTGTACAAGGCAATGATACACTGCTGGAACAAAGATCCAGACATCCGACCAACATTTGACTTCCTCCATCACTTCTTTGACGATTTCCAAGTATACTGAGGTTTTATTCCTGACCGGTTTTGTTAACAGCTTCTTATTCTTCCTCTGAAGAAGCTGTTAGCGAAACCGGTCAGGAATAAAACTTCAGTATATCAAGTCAATCAAATATAATTAATCTATTAACTAATTCAACAGTTACTATAATATATTGTTTCTTGTAATGCATGTAATGTTAAAATTATATTGTTTTATCATCACTGCCAAGACTTTTAATTAAGTTCACTACTCAGAAAACTATCTAAATTATAGATTAATATAAATATACTATATATATATATATATATATATATATATATATATATATTGTGGTGTGATAATGGTTGTGGTTGTGGTGTAATAATGGTTGTGGTTGTGGTGTGTTAATGGTTGTGGTGTAATAATGGTTGTGGTTGTGGTGTAATAATGGTTGTGGTTGTGGTGTGTTAATGGTTGTGGTGTAATAATGGTTGTGGTTGTGGTGTAATAATGGTTGTGGTTGTGGTGTAATAATGGTTGTGGTTGTGGTGTGATAATAGTTGTGGTTGTGGTGTGATAATGGTTGTGGTTGTGGTGTAATAATGGTTGTGGTTGTGGTGTAATAATGGTTGTGGTTGTGGTGTGATAATGGTTGTGGTTGTGGTGTAATAATGGTTGTGGTTGTGGTGTAATAATGGTTGTGGTTGTGGTGTGATAATAGTTGTGGTTGTGGTGTGATAATGGTTGTGGTTGTGGTGTAATAATGGTTGTGGTTGTGGTGTAATAATGGTTGTGGTTGTGGTGTAATAATGGTTGTGGTTGTGGTGTGATAATGGTTGTGGTTGTGGTGTGTTAATGGTTGTGGTTGTGGTGTGTTAATGGTTGTGGTTGTGGTGTGATAATGGTTGTGGTTGTGGTGTGTTAATGGTTGTGGTTATGGTGTAATAATGGTTGTGGTTGTGGTGTAATAATGGTTGTGGTTGTGGTGTGATAATGGTTGTGGTTGTGGTGTGTTAATGGTTGTGGTTGTGGTGTAATAATGGTTGTGGTTGTGGTGTGATAATGGTTGTGGTTGTGGTGTAATAATGGTTGTGGTTGTGGTGTAATAATGGTTGTGGTTGTGGTGTAATAATGGTTGTGGTTGTGGTGTGATAATGGTTATGGTTGTGGTGTGATAATGGTTGTGGTTGTGGTGTAATAATGGTTGTGGTTGTGGTGTGATAATGGTTGTGGTTGTGGTGTAATAATGGTTGTGGTTGTGGTGTGATAATAGTTGTGGTTGTGGTGTGATAATGGTTGTGGTTGTGGTGTAATAATGGTTGTGGTTGTAGTGTAATAATGGTTGTGGTTGTGGTGTAATAATGGTTGTGGTTGTGGTGTGATAATGGTTGTGGTTGTGGTGTGTTAATGGTTGTGGTTGTGGTGTGTTAATGGTTGTGGTTATGGTAGAAGTAGTAGTAGTGATAGTAATAAGGAAATTACAGGAAATATATTGAAATTATGGCAAAATTAATTTATTTTAAATAACAGCTGACCAATAATAATAATAATGATAATAACGTGGTAAGAAATTTGAAAAAATAAATATAATAATAATAATAATAATAATGAAGTGTGAAAACAGAATCCATGAATTTAAAAGAAATTAGCATGAACAGATGTTTAAAGTCTTATGAGGTGGGGGAGGGAAGGAGGGCGGAAAAACATATCGTACTGGCAGCAATAATAGTAGTGTTAATATATTATAACATATTTTACCCATAGATTAAACTTTTAATTAAACTATATATTAATAATTATACCTGAATATATATATGTATTTACAACTTAGTAACACACCAATAACACTATTATTATTATTGCTGCCACGGTGCCGTACGATATGTTTTCCACAGTCTGCGAGCGGAATTTAAACCCTCCGATGAAGTCTTAAACATTCAATGTACAATGAAGGAAGAAAGGAAGGGAAAGGTTAAGTCTAAACCTTAAAAAAACAAATAATAACATAATAATAGCCATTCTAGTTTAGTCTGACTCACAAAATTACGTTTCTAACATATACTTTTTGTTTTTGGCCGAGCTCACCCTTATAATACATTATTATAGGATTATTATATCTTTATTACACACGATATATTAAATATGTGTATTTTCTTTCTATATAGATATATAATAACATAGAAATAGCTATGTATGGATAGCACTGGCTACCTGTAACATCAAGATAAAGATCAAGACCAGGTATATAGTGTGTGTGTGTGTGTAGAGATTGTCATCCAGGCGGATGACTTGGGCCTTAACCTGAGGAGGCCCAGAGAAAACAGGTGAGGTCGGTTTATGTGTGTGTGCTTGTGTGCGTATTTATATATGTTGACAGTGGGAAAACATCTCTTACGGCACTATGGCAGCAATAATAATAGTGTTATTGGTGTATTACGAAATTGTAAATACATATATACAAATTCAGGCAGAGTTATTAATATATAGTTTAATTAAAAGTTCAATCAATGGGTATAATATAGGTTTGATAAGTTTTAATATATAAATGGGATTTCCAAAATTATATGGAAACTTCACACGAATATTAAGTTGTAGATATTGAAATTATGAATATATAGGTGTATTTTCCTTCTACATAGATATATGATTACATAGAAATAGTTATATATGGATAGCAAGACAAAATCAAAGAAAAAAAAGTAAGATGACGTTGGACTGACGGAATCTGCATCGGAACATCAAGATTCAAGTTCAAAATATCAAAATGGCGGAGACGCGGCTTGCTTTAAGTAAGTATTTACGTATATTTCAGGTATTTTCATGCATATACTTGTGTGTGTTTATGTATGTCCGTGGAGGTATTTGATATAGAATAGGCACTTGAAACCACTGTGCGAGTGAGAGTTTCGATGGCTACTATCTGCCTATTCTCGTTTTTATGGCTGTGTTTACAGTGACAGGAATATTATACAATGATATAAATACACTTTTCCACCACGGCACATTCTTTAAACTTCCCATGTATAAGGTAAGTGTTGAAGGGAAGGTGTATAGGTGTTAATAATGGCCAGGTGTTGGCTAATTAAGGTCAATAAAGGACTGTTGTCCTTTTTTGTTGTCCTTTTCATTTTCGAGTTATTAAATAAAAC
>JAXIVD010000800.1:0-45000 GCA_036785275.1 Cancer borealis
TATGCAATGCAAGAATCACTGACACCGCCTTCGTGTTGGCCGTAGCCTGTCAGTCGTTGGCTCGCCTGCCTACATCTCCCTCCATAAGCTCACCACCACTACCCGTTACTAAGAATATGACGTCATTCGCCTCTCTCAGGCTTCTCTCAGGTGTATTTTGGCTAGCCTCACCTGCACTGTTGGCAACTCACCCCCTCTTTGTATGTGTGTAGTACACTAATAAATGTTCTTATTTACGTGTGTGTGTGTGTGTGTGTGTGTGTGTGTGTGTGTGTATGTGTGTGTGTGTGTGTGTGTGTGTGTGTGTGTGTGTGTGTGTGTGTGTGTGTGTGTGTGTAATAATAGTAATAATAATAATAATAATAATAATAATAATAATAATAAACAGTTTATAACAAGGCAGTCATAGACTGAAAATATACATAGGAAAGCAATTAATATTCTAGAATATAACTAAATCTATACAGACACTGACACTGTCCACTCAATGACAAAACGATCAGACAAATTACTTGAGACATACCCTACGTTGTAGTTGCTGATCGCTATTGCAATCACAATTAGTCTCTTGGTGGCACAGCGGTGCTTTGTGCAAAATTTTCCAAACTCATGAAAGACACCTCGTGTGATACCTTTTTTTACTCTACATTTGTCACCATAGGAACTTTTATCTCCATTCAAGGCACACACAGTGAGGCATGCGTACTATCACCATCAGACACAAATGTTTAATATTGCATATTATAGTCAAGAGATCGTTCCCACATCTCAACAGCAGCATCTGCCTCCATGTCCCCTGAGGGACCATCATAATTGGCGTCTGACGTCACTACCTGAATCAACGTGTTCCTCGAGCCACATGACGTATAACGTATTCAGTCTCAGTCATTTCCTTACGGGTGAAGGCCTCTCGCATAGCTATGCACGTTTTATACAACTTATAGGCTATAGCACACTTCATAGTCAAGTAAAAGTTCACTTTTCATTTCAATTACTGTCCTAAATCCAAATCTAGGCTCTCCTCTTCTTCATATAGGAAATATTTCCTCTTTTGTGAACTTGTAAGAAGCAGGAGAGTGGGACGGGTGTGAAAGGCAAGTGGGCAGTCGAAAGTCGAGACGCTTGCCCCAGGAACATGTGGACTTACCACGCTTCCTTCCTCCTCTTCTCCCTCAAATTCCTCTTCTTTGTCGCGTGCAATGCATTTGCCACTTTCATATCAAGTAATAGCTGTAATGCGAAATATTTTTTTGGCATTAGCATGGTTATAAGCAAGGAAATTAAGCCAAGCGAGCAAATCAGACGATGTGAACCACGCGTGCGCGATCATCCTCTCTATAATAACAACAATGATAATTAAAATTAATTATAATAATAATAATTATTATTATAATAGTAATAATAATAAAAATAGTAATAGTAATAACGATAATAATAATAATTATTATTTTTGGTATTATTACTGTTGTTATTCTTATTATTGTTAACATTGTTTTTCTAGTTTGTTTTTTGTTTTTATCTTAGTGTTCTTTGTAACTGGATTACTGTTTGTGATTGACTGTGGTGTCTGTCTCCAGACGAAGGAAAATTATCATTATTATAATTATTATCATTTTTACACTAAGAAAAAAGTATGTATGTTTCATATTCGTTAGCATGTTTTAGTCATTTTTATTCTTCAATATGCTCTTAAGTAACAACTGAAGAAGACGCTTCGTGTGGAGGGGGAAAGATGGAGGGAAAGAGGAAGGAAAGGGAGAGAGATGAAAAGAGAGGAAGTGGTGGGAGGCAGGAAACGAGAAGGAACGAAGGGAGAAGGGAGAGGGGGTTGATGGGGGAGTGAAGGAGAGGCCCTATTTAGGGTGATGATGAGGGGAGGAAGGAAGAGGAGGAGGAGGAGGAGAAGGAGGAGGAGGAGGAGGAGAGGAGGAGGAGGAGAAGGGGGAGGAGAAGGAACTGAAAAGAGACGTGGAGAGAGGGAAGGGAAGGAGACTGGAGTGGAGAAGAGAGGAGTGGTGAGAGTAGGGGTGAGGGTAAGGAGGTAGGAATGATGGCTTAGAAGAGGGAGGGATTGGGGTGGGTAGGTAGTAGAGGGGATGGGTTAAGGACGGGGGAGAGAAGAGAAAGGTGCGGTGGAGAGAAGGAGCAAGGGGGAAAGGGACGGGAGCTGAGGAGCAACGTCTGGGTGGGAGGGAGGAAGGGAGAAGGACGAGGCGGGAAGAGAGGGGTGTCTGGGAGAGAGGGTGGTGGGTAGGAGCAGGCCAGCAGGGGAAAGACATTGCCTGGGAAGATGGAAGGGAGGGAGGATGGATGGGACGAGTAGGAGGGGAGAGGAGGCAACAGTGTCTCGGCAGGGGGGGGGGGGGGGGGAGAGAGAGAGAGAGAGAGAGAGAGAGAGAGAGAGAGAGAGAGAGAGCCGGTGGTTGGACGGAAGGAGGAAGGAGGAGAGGGTGGGACTGGGGAGAACTCGGGAAGGCGGAGGAGGGACTGCCCAGAGGAGGAAGGGAGGGAGGAGGGAAGAGACTGGTCAGAGAAGGGAAGCTGGGGGATTGGGTGAGAGATGGGGGAAGGACACAAGAGGAGAGGAGGGACTGAAGGAGAGAGGTAGGGAGGAGTGGGAAAGTTCCACACCCTCTGTTTGGCCTGGGAAATAACGGCAGCGGTTGCCAGCTCTCTCTCTCTCTCTCTCTCTCTCTCTTTCCCCCCCCCCCCCCCCCACACACACACCATTGCCTGCGGCGGGGAGTGGAGAGGAAGGAAGCCGCGAACGGAAATAAAGCTGTTTTCTTTGCAAGCTCTCCGTTGCTTGTGTGGGTGTGGGTAGTACTGGGTATTGCATAGGCGGACGGTCGCGAGTCTCCACTACGTCGCCACTTGATTATTAAGGTCGAGTTACGAAATCCTTCTCCGGGTGGAGTTTTGAGCGTACCTCATGACTCAGTACGTGTGTGCCTGGCGCCTCCTTACATCCGTGTGTGACTGTGTGTGTGTGTGTGTGTGTGTGTGTGTGTGTGTGTGTGTGTGTGTGTGTGTGTGTGTGTGTGTGTGTGTGTACTATACGACAGTGTAGTAAACAAACGGAGAGAGAGAGAGAGAGAGAGAGAGAGAGAGAGAGAGAGAGAGAGAGAGAGAGAGAGAGAGAGAGAGAGAGAGAGAGAGAGAGAGAGAGAGAGAATAATACAGCATGCGTACTGTGCATATATTCTAGCATACCATTCTATTAGGTTACTTTAATTTTCCATTAGCAAAACCATAACAAAATAATGAAATAGACAGATTAGAATAAGATATATAATAAATAACGCGCAGTACACTATATCTTCTTCACTCAATCTTCTTTATTGACTACAAAACAAAGATAAAAACGCATATAACCCTAAGCATGAAAAGAATAGCTATGCTACACTAGAAATAGGAAAACCAGTGTCAAGAAAGTCTGAAAATTAACAAACAAAGAAAATTCAGACACCAATGTGTCACATGAAAATAAGAACAAGGTGCATGCACTATAGGTGACTGGTGTTACTTCACGTTAAAGGGAAAATGTAAACAAAATGCACCATGCTGCATTCAGAAGGTGTAGAGAGCGGTGTGAATGCAACAAGTCAGGCGGATGTGGCAACACCCCCGTATGGCGACCTTCACCAGGCGTATTCGACCACTCACCCGCGATACAGAAATGGCAATAAAAATAACAATAAAAATAACAAATTTACTTAGAATGGAGGAAACATGTTATATTCATCATATCTAAACTTATTGTGTCATACACGTGTGAAAGATAAATATTTAAATTTGTAAGTGAACTATATAAAAATAATAATATTCCGACAAATATTCGAATGCGCTGGCAGGTGACGGGGTGTCGGCCGTCATTGGTCCACACCCTTCCCTCTCTCCCTCCCTCCCATTTTGTCCTCCCTCTCTCCGTGCCTCTCCCTCCATCCTACCACAGGTTTAGGCCTGCACACACACACACACACGCACGCACGCACGCACGCACACGCACACACACACACACACACACACATACACACACACACACACACACACACACACACACTAATGGCCATGCAGATTCACGTATATCAAACGTGTACTTTGAATGCCTGAAGGGAGCTTAGTACCTTGGTCTATCTATCTTTAGCCGCCCTCAGGGTCTCCTGACGGGGATCCACCGGTGGGTGGGCGGCTGGTGTGGGTGGCGTAAGACTTCCCCTTTGACGTCACCCTGCGGCAGTCTACGTCAAACAGTTGCCACCGACTTTTTTTCGCGCGGATTCTGGCGTCTCTCTCTTGGTTTGTTGAGAGAAACTTATCATGCAGGATGAGAGAGAGAGAGAGAGAGAGAGAGAGAGAGAGAGAGAGAGAGAGAGAGAGAGAGAGAGAGAGAGAGAGAGAGAGAGAGAGAGAGAGAGAGAGAGAGAGAGAGAGAGAGAGAGAGAGAGAGAGAGAATATACAAGATGGGACTTGATTCTTCCGAGAAATACAAAGCCTCCTCATGCACGTTACTTCATACATACATACATACATACTTGTGATTTTATATTCATGTACACAAACATGCATATTACTGCTTTAAATCCTTCATGGTGCTATGTAGTACTGTATATATTTATGTAATATACACATATTAGATATACAGTAGTACTGATGTTTCAATATGGGAAGGAAATTTCTCTCTCTCTCTCTCTGATATGGGCAATCTGTCTGCTCGTCCGTCTACGAATTTTCTTTCGTCTGTTCGTTCGTTTTTTCTCTCTGGAATGTTTATTTAACTGTCTCCCTGACCGAAACATGATACTTTCCGTGGCCTTCATCGTATGTAATTCTTATAAGTTTGGTTATTATTAGCAGCAACAATTAATTAAATTCAGGAGGTAGAAACAAAATCCAATATATAATATTTGACCATACAATTCAAATAAAATTTCTAATTTTCAAATTCATCCATTGCCCATCAAGAAATTCTTAAACTGATTACTTTTGATTTACAGAAATCAGTATAGTTATCCGCCTTTCATAAGAGTCATCGCAAGTTCTAGTGTGCGTCACTTATAACTGATTCACTCCGGTTTTCCCCCTGTCTCACCCTCCCTCCCAACCCTGTTTTCTTTCCGAGTGGTGCCTCCCTCTCTCCATCCCTGTCCCCCTACTTCCTCCTACCCTCCGCATCCCCCTACACCATCCCACCTCCTTCCCTCTCGGTGCACGTGACTATTACACAAAATGGCGGAGTCTTCACCCAGGCGCCAATCGCCTTTACAAAGCAAGAAGTTCATGGCATTTGTGGTAACAGTTTACCGTTACTACTACTACTATTACTACTACAACAACAACTACTACTACTACTACTAGGTTTTCTGCCGCTGCTGCTGCTGCACAAACGTTTTCTCTTCTGAGAGATAAGTTTTGTAATTATCAATAGGACACATCCGTTACCAAATGCCACTTTTAAATGTGATGGTAAGTGGTTCAAAGACAACTACCATAAAGGCGATTTTAGTAATATTGGTTATCATGTAACCAGCGTCGTAGTAGCAGTAGTAATGGTAACAATAGTATTTGAAGTCTTAAGGAGACAATAGAAAGCATTAAAGAAGTTGAAGTAGTAGTAGTAGCAATAGTAGTTGTTGTAGAAGTAATAATAGATGTTGCAGTAAATTTATTATCATTAATTTTAATATAATTAATAGTAGTAGTAGTAGTAGTAGTAATAGTAGTAGTAGTGGCAGTAGTGATGGTGGTAGTAACAGTAGTAGTGATAGTAGTAGCATATCTTATCTTAATTATAATTTTATCTGTACGTAACCAAGTATGAACACTCCCACACCACCAACACCACCACCACATCACAACTATAGCAACTACTACCACCACCACATCAACAGGAGAACTGCTACCACCAACTACACCTTGCAATATCTCACTACAAAATAACCTTACCATTTGCCACTCACCACACTACCAACATTATGCTAAATTTTTCATCACCATACGTGTCTCACTGAATTATTACATTCATCAACGCTGCCACCATCAGAAGACACCACATCTCCAGTTAATTACTCACCATTACTATTCTATTGGTATCAAATCATTCATATGTAACAACCATCAAACACACACACTAAAAGTCATCACTACGTACACCACAACACAATATTACATCATCCTTCAACACATTCAAGGCTACTGATGCTACACACACACACACACACACACACACTATTGCATCACGCACTTGAATTTCCACTACACCACTACCACCACTACTACTATATCATTTTATCCAGTACGCCACATCACCACACCACCATAAAGTCGTCTCATCACATTTCTAATACAAACAAACAAAAAAAATAACAAGTACAAAATAGAAGGAAACAAAACAGTGTTGAATGGAAGATGTGGAAAAGTAATACATTTGGTATTGTGAAGAAAAATATGTGAAAAGGATGTAAGAGGGAGAAGAGAAAATGTGAGAGGGAGAGAGGGAGGGAGTAGACAGTCGTGGGAGATGACAAGGAGGGGGAGACAGCGTGATTCTCTTGCCAACTTTCACCTTAATAAGCCCGTAGGACCTTGGGGGTCGTTACCCTCACCTGTTCCTGCTATTGTTGTTGTTGTCACTGTGTTATACCTACACAAAATTGTCCACTGTTTTGAGCTCACCGATATGATTAATACTGTCATTCTTCGTAACTTGTAGCCATATGACCCTGGCTGTTACGGCGCCTTACGTCAAATCACTCACTTCGTAACTTGTAAAAGCATCATTCATTGTGTTTAGCATGGTACTTTTGTTCTTGTTATTTTATTCCTACAACCATTACTGTAGTGTTAATAGTTAAGAGAATATCACTTAGTCTATATCTCACTTATTTGTTTTACTATATAGCTACACAAAGCAAGTCTTCGTTATTCATGCATGTGTTAACAGTGTTGTCGCTTTTACATAAGGTACTGATGAAGAGGTTCTTGTTACAACTGTTAATCCTTCACGTATCATATAACGTTATTGAAACTACCATGTTACTGTTGTTGTTTGTGGTTATTTTTTTCAGGCGTTGCTTTTGAAGAGGAGTAGCTTTTGAAAATATACAAATACATACTTAACGTTATGGATGTTCTTTGCTTTAAAATTCTACACCTGTAATCTCTTACTATATGTAATGGTCACTATTTAGAGGTGATAGCCCGTGAAATACATGTCTCTCATATCTAATAAACTATGCAATATTATAGTATATAATTACTAGTTTACTATACCTGTCATTACCGCTTCACCATGTTAATTTGTCTACACACGTATGTTATATACTACTGTGCTAGCTACCTTTCCCTTTTTAATAGGTAGCTATGTCCATTTGTTATATGAATTAAAATCAAACCAAAGAGAACCGATCTCTAAATTCGAAAAATATTTTTACTTCTGATTCTGGATCGAGAATGGCAGCTAATTTTGTTATGCATTCCTACCCATTGACTTCCCTTTGAATATAACAAATTTATCGGTTCATACACGTAAACCTAAACGTTATATAGGCAGAACATTGACTATAAATGAAATGTATCCAAACAAGTTAGTAGTTTACTTCATATATTGCTTAAAGATGGCAGGTTATAAATTGTGTAATTTATCTATATTGCAATAACTTAAATTTGTATTAGTTTTGTTTCTCTGAAAAATGATTTTAGGGTTCAACTGCCTATGCCATGGTGAAAAAAATTATGATTACAACCATGAGTTGTGTGAGTGAGTTAATGTGAATAAAGTAAGCGCCATATATCAGAGGTTATATAATAATAATGTTATATGGAGCCCCATCAACTGTGTGTATATATATACATTATATATATATATATATATATATATATATATATATATATATATATATATATATATATTTAAATACACACACTATACTTGAATGCATGAACCGAGTGCATGTTGTGTAGGTGGTTCATGATTGCATTATTTGTTGCAATTATGTAGCAGTATTATTATTCTAACTTCGTCATTGCTTCCACTATTATCCTAATTATCACTCGCTATTGTATATCTAGTTTTAACAGTGTTAGTTATTGTTCGTGTTGTCCATGCCTCCGGGCGAAATATAATAATTACTATTAGTAGTATACATGCAGCAATATCTCTCATGGTTTATCATTTTCCAATTTTCTCTGGAAGTACCATTTAGCTGACAATTTTTTTTTTTATAGCACAGTATAATTAGAATAATGATAGTTAACCTATTCATCCTAATTGTCAATTATTTTTCTGTAAGAGTATGCCGAGGCTTTAAATGCATGATTACTGAGTCAGTGTCCACTGAGAAGGCGGTCATGTATACCGAGTATGTGTGTTGACGCCCACTCCCACCTACGCTACATTATACGCATGCACCTCAAACTCCCACGATCCACCCACGGACGTGTTGTGCTATATATATTTCCTTCAACCGTTTTCCCACATCCGCCCCAGCGCGTACACACACACACACACACGACCTCTCACTCACAGCCACACCGTTACTCGCCCCCCCCATCGCTAGCTCACCCCTCCCACATCTTCGCACATTGCCCTCACATGTAGAAATGGAGAAATCTGCAAACAGTGGATGTAATGAATGCAACAAATGAAAATCCCATATCAAGTGTAGATGAGGTGGCGGCAAGTTTCTGATGATTTTCGACCTCACATTGTATTTGTGGTAGCAATTGTGAGAAGTAAACGGGTGTACCTTTACGAGAAAGTGACGAGTACGGCCAGTACGAGGCTGAGAGGCCGGCATGGAGAACAGGAGGAAAATTATTGGTGACGCTCGCTGTGGCGCCGTAAGAAGATGCGATGGTGCCACATCCGCACGCGGCTCATAAGCTATAGCTGAATTACAATTACTTTTTACTGCAATACATTAAGTTTAATTATTTTTCACATTATAATATGCGCAAAATGCTATATTTAGTGGAGATAGTAAAGATATTGTTTGTGGTAACGGCAACGCAGTAACACCCCTTCCCCCTCCTCCCGCGGGCCATCACACTTCTGCTGGCTTTGTCAGATCTTTCCAGAAAATTTAGCAGTTTTTATTTCCGCGTTTAGCACACATTTACATAATCGCAATATATTTCATAAGAACCCAACTAAAAAAACTTATTTTGGCCTGGTTTTGTTGCTGAATGAAGCCTGTAAAGTACGTAGAACTCGTCTCTCAAGGCCCACTTGCTTCTAGAGAAAGCTTTTGACGATCTGCAGTATAATTAAACATGGAATAAAATTAAGCCGTGTATTCCTGAGTACACAACTTTAACTAACGTAACACCCCAATACATAGTATAATAATGCGTATATAGCGTATACATGGAACGTGCCAGCTAGCACCAGCATCCACCTAAGTGGCGGGAAAGGCATGAAAACGTGACAGGTAGAATTCTACATAATCACCTGTTCTACCATACGATTATTTTTATTTCGAGTTAAGATCCTATTCCTTTGTCAGAAACGATGGAAACTCTCCCTACCTCAGTAATCCTAGCTATTACTACGTGCGACTGACTCCTGGTATTTAACGCTAATTTCATAGCCACCAAAATCGTATTCAACAAGCAAATAAAGCAATACAATAATTAGACATGAAGCAGGAGCTCCAACTCGCCACTCCTTCAATGACCATCTAGGAAAAGTTTCCAGCAATTAATTAGTTAACTTCAGAATGTTTAGTTTATCCAATTATTACGTGTTCTCTCAAAACTGTGCAGCTACCGATTCTATTCTAACAAAGTCCAATAGCTACATAACCCCGAACTAGTAACTGCTAGTTCTCACATGCCGATCACTTGTTCTGGCTTATAGACTCCCTCTGCCTAACATTCCGGACATGTAATAGACAAAGTGCTTCCACACGAGCTCTTCGCATAACACCCAAGGATCTTATTAGCCCATTTCATTACTCGTTACCTGTCTTCCATCTATCGTCGGTTACTGCCCGCAGCTTCCACACGTAGATTCAACACTGTACACCTAGTTAAAAAAAAAAAAAAAAAAAAAAAAAAAAAATGGACCCACTTCATCTCACTACTCCCACCATCCCTCGAGGCCCAGTAAAACATAAGGTTTAACTTTTGGCATTTTTATTATGCGGATTTTCAACATAGGTATATAAAATATATATTCTAGTTCTCCACCGACGCAAAAAGCCAGTGATAAATAGAATCCTTTCTTTGTACACTGGACTGTACAATAAATATCACAAGAGCGTGAGGCAGTGAGCCACACTAGCGGGCACCGTCATGGTAGCCCGCATCCCTGGCGCCGCTTGCACCCCACAGCACCGTTCCCCTCACACTCCACCGTTCACTCTTCACTGCTCCTAGCATCAGCAACAAATAATCCATGGCTGGCGATGTGATTCCGTTCCTTCCCTCGTCTGCTCACAAGGAGGGGTCTCGCTGGTGCCGGGCATAAGGTGGGCGACCACCTGGGAGGGATGACTAGCAGGCGTGGGCCAGAGCCACATCAGGTACAGCAGTTAAATAGTCACCACGTGAAGATTTCCCTCACACCGCTAAGGCCACGGGTTGGAACTGAGCGACGTCCTCGCGGGCTGCCTCCGTACCACACAAATCCACTCGCTGGCCACCGAAGCTGAAGATGGACACGAGGGAAGTTATGTGCTCTACTTCCATGCTGTTGCCAGCGTCAATCTTCTGTTGCTGCTCCGGCGTGGCCTCCGAGGCAGAGCAAGTGCGAGGACGTTTAGGGAGAATGGACCACACTGCCTCCTGCGTCTCTTGTTGGCTCACACAGCGACGTCTCTTTAGGGACGACGATCTGCCTTTATTACTGTTGTTGTTGTTTTCGGCGAGAGGAGTTCGTCCGGCATCACCAAGCTCCTGGGGCTGCGGAGGTGAAGACGGCAGCTCCTGCTGCTGCTCCTCACTGATGCGATTTTCCTTATCCTCAGCTTCCGTGGATTCTTCAACAGTGTGTGCAGGCGGCGAGGTCGGTGTGTAAACAGCTACGACGGGCGCGCTCTGTGGCGTGGGCGGGGGGTGAGAGTAGGCTTCGGGGTGTGCGGCGCGGTGCACGTGGTAGCTCTCCTCCAGGAAGACATGGCGGGCGCGGTGAAGAACCGAAGCCACCAGCAACGACTTGTGGAGCGAGGTGCCCGTCCGCCCCACTCGCGACGCTGCCATCTTGCCCAGAGAAATGCTTATCAGCTTCTGAGCTTCCAGTCCGGCTTGAGTATCACACGCCATCCTCAGTTGCTATGCACTGGATAATATAAGAAGTAAACACAACCTGGGGTACAAAGTCTATGGACGTGAACTACTCCTCCTGATGTCTTGTCTGCTTCTAACGTAGGTGGTGAAAGTAGCATTATATATATCCTCGGTATTGTGACGTCACGCCATGACTGTAGACCAATCACAGCTCCCCGTGAGTCTTGAATTTGCGCGGGAAGAGTAGTGCGCATGCGCAAAGTCTCCGCGTGGCCGTGAATCAAGTCCCGTTAGAGATCAAAGTTGCCTGACGCGACCTCGGGATTCATTCAGTGTGCAGAGGCGGAGTCTGGCCGCTAAAGTGGCAATTTTCGACCGTACGTGTCTCAGAGTGGAGTTTCCGAAAACAAAATATTGCATCATTTGCGTATAAATGTTATGTATACAGCTACATTGACGTTTTGAAATTACATGGCGTTAACTTAATTATTGTATAGTTAGTATGTAACAACTTGTGATTCACTGAGGGATTGGTGAAGTAGAATGAGTAAAGAGAGAGTCGCGTAAAGTGCGTCAGGAAGTTACTCATCCAAGCCTCGCACGGGGTCCCACGTGTTCCACATCTGACGTCACCAGTGTTCGATTGCTTTTTCTCTTCTTTAATTAAAGTCACGTTGATGAACACTGTAATTATACTGTTATACAATATGAACCTTCTTAATACATTGTTCTCCATATGATGACAAATGTGACGTCATTTGTCTTGATGTTTAGATAAAACAAGAGGAGTTAATGCACTATAAGAAAAAATAATAATCTCATTATGTAACAAGTACAACCCCATTTATGGAAGTTACATTTTTTCCTTCATAAATGCTCCGTACGATTAATATCAACCCACTCCACTCCACACACATGTAAGATCGATATGTAATTGACTCACTACACAGTATGATGATGACTCATGGCCTACGATAAATAGTGTGAGTCACCCACGTGTCTAGATTCAATGTCGTACTGTATCAAACTTCCGGGACTACATACAGTAAGTACGTATGGCTGCAATTATGGTTTTCGGCAGTTGTAATAATTGACTACACGTTTTGAATGATTCACGTGGGACCTAAAGATCATTGATAATACATAGCGTTCATCTACAATCTACAAATGGTGTATGCAATGCCTGTTCGTGCTATAACGTTAGTCAATGAATCTATAGTATCTGCAAAATTAATATAATAGTACGAACTGTTCTTCACTGCAATATTTGTTGGTATCATATTTGTTCAGGATTCACTGCTGTAACAAATTTCAAGCCGCGCAACTACTAAATTCAGTAGTACAATACCCATGTTCCTTATTGTCCTCACTCATTTACATGTGACCTGTTGTCTCCAGTATTCTAGGAAATATATGATGTCAATTTCAGCACATATTCTCTGTAATGGATGACCTTTCATGGTAGTACTGCTGGAGCCGACACACACACACACACACACACACACTAAACAGGCAACATGCTGACTCAAGGCGACGATTCAGTGATTCAAACATTTAAGGCATTCATAAAAACACAGCAAAACTTGGGAGTTAGGTAAAAAAACGTGATGCTGGTATAAGAACGTCACATCATAATTAAAAGCATATATCATTGTATAGTCAGATTAATTTACCTTTATTATTCATCATCATTATTTTATTATTGGTTGGAAATATTTTTTCATTGTTATTATAGCTAATAATAATAATAATAATAATGATAATTATTTTTTCATTATAATTAATAACTTGTATTAATATTGTTTTATTTGTTATTATTATTATCATTCTAGTTATCTTCATTGTATTTTTGTGTTTTTAACAGCAATACTCTTTTATCATTTGTTGGCTATGCTTCCGGGAGAAATAAAATAATAATAGTTATTATATGAAATAGACGCTCTTTAACGATAAGGGCGCTATCAATCCCTAGTGTGATATAGATAACGCAAAATTTAAGCCACGAATAGCTACCTTATCTGATAATACTTACAAAAGATATCTTGATTAGATGCACAAACACGCCCTAGAAAACTATTACATATTACGGTTATGGCATGAATTTCTACTTCTTTATTGCTACGTTTTAAGGAATATCAACCGAATCACAAATGTCTGAAAGATGTTCAAGAGGTATTTCACGCAACACAAATTTACTACGCCGCAATATCGAAGTGTAAACATACAGTGACGTCACAAGGCAGTCCTCACGTCACGGGGAGGAAGGTGATTCTCGTGCCGAGGGAGGGCTGAGGGAATGGGAGGGTATGAGGGAGGGAGACACGAGGCAAGCTAACATGACTCAAGATCGGCCTTACACATAAATACACTTTTCCACAAAGCCATCTCCTTCCTCTGATCTTTCATACATAACAGTTGATTGCATATACTTTCTAGTTTTCCCTAACATGGCCTTAGAAACAAACAACAATAAAAATACTAATGCAAACAGCAAGTTAAAGCCAGGGGTGGTCGGAAGATTGGGAGGAGTACTACGACGGTGTTGGTGGTGGAGCGAGGCTAGTGACGTGTACGTACTCTTGCTCGTGGATACAGGTTGTCAGCGAGTGGTATTGGGCCCGCCGCTACCAAATAAAGTGCCAAGAACATGACGCTGATAGTACTGAGTGAATAGGACTGGGTGCAAATGTATGAATTAGCTAACCGAGATATGCACATAAGCGCAGGTTAGCTAAGGTAGGGATGAGGTGAGCGAAAGATTTAGGTCATTCTTGATACTGCTGCGACACGGCATGCAGAGGAGAGAGAGAGAGAGAGAGAGAGAGAGAGAGAGAGAGAGAGAGGAAAAAAAAGAAAAAAACTTATCTAGTCTCCATATAACAAGAAACTTCTTCATCTAGTACAACGCAAACTAAAAATCTTAAGTATCAATAAAACTTTTTTCTGAACTGCAAAAATAGGGCAGGATATGGGCGCCTGGGAGGGGTTTTGGGTATCTATATGATGAGGGTTGAGGGGAAGGGGATGAGGAGGGTAATGGGCGCGAAGGTCACTCTCACTAGCCCGCTGAGTCACAGGTGAGTCGTCACACTAACGCAATCCATCTTAGCATAACAATAATACTTATAATGATAATAATAATAATGATAATAATATCAATAATAATAATTATATCCGTGATAGGGATACTACCATCATATTCACTGCGGAACTTGAAAGGCGACAAAGAGGGACGGAGAGAGGGGTCTGGGAAGTCCCCCCTCTGTATCTTAAACAAAAAAGACGAGGTGCAATGAGGGAAGGGAGAGTAAAGTTTCCCTGGACCCTAAATGCCTTGTCTTGGCGACCTCCTTTTAATAAGTATATAAGCCAGGTATATAGATAAATAATATAATAACAATAATAATAATGTGTAGATAAGTTTCCTTAAGTTATTCCGTATTACCTAAGAAGTTTTTCTTGTAATCCTAATCAATAGAAAGAAAAATTCAACCCCTCGACACTTTAAACTAATGAATTCAGCCATGAATATAAATTACATGACTAGTTCAAGGAATTATAAAAAAAAAACACCGGTGCATCCCTGAGATTTTGTTTTATGTTAATTATTGTAAATATTTATAATACGAAATATCACAGTAGGTAATCTTAGCAGCCTAGCGATTGTAAGGTGGCAGTTATTTTTTCCTTCTTATTTTTATAAATGAGACCTGGTAGGGGTGCTAGTGTACTATGGCTTTACTGTTCCAGCCATTTACTTCTATTACTACAACTACTACTACTATCAGTGCTACTGCTATTCTTGCACAATAGTTGAATAACACAAAAATAGCGAAAAGAAAAGATAAGAAAACACTATAAAACAGATACTACCATCATCACATTAATAAAATATATAAATTAATAAAATTAATTAATAAAATTAAAACAATAATATTGTACGATGAACTGTCAAACACAGCCAAAAAATATCAAATACAACATTATTTTAATTAATGTTAAATGAAAATGCTCATCACAATTAATAATTAGGAAGGCAAATTATACCACAAATTTGCTTTTTTCAACAAGGATTACTGACCACAATGATGAAATAACTTCCATCTGCAATGACTGCTACAGCTGATTACATAACACTAACCTGCACCACCCCTCCTTCCTAGCCTACCTCAGCATGCTAGAACTGCCTCAAATTGCTTCACTGGGAGTTCCTAGCCCATCATCTGTGAATATATCAAACTCTGGACGAGAAGTGATGAGTGCTGCCAGAACATGAGGGAGGGTGATGGTGTTAGGCGGAACGTCAGTGGCTTCATTCCACGCTTGAAAGTGTGCTGCACGCAGGAGGTCTTCCATGAAGCTCAATACAGCCTGCACCATCAAGAAAAAACCACACATGTTAATCTGATTGTGTATTATTTAGTACTTAATTATTCATCTTTCTTAGTGTCTCATAATAACAAAAATCAGATATAAAAGACTAAGAAGTAGTTTATTGTGAACTAGTTTTCTTTTCTAAGATTATATGAGACAAGATATAGTTAATGTTGAGTGTATTACTTTTTACGTAATGTGTTCTGAATGGAGAAGGGGGCTGGGTGGTTGTGGTACAATGCTCGCCTTGTGACCCTAAACGTTGGGAGTTTGATGGCAGCTTCTTGGTGAGAGGGGTGGTACTTAACCCTAGCAGAACTATATGATCTATAGTTACCTAGTTCAGGAAGATTATTTAATAACTTTTTTTTTAATCTGAATGGAGAATATCAGCTTGAAGCTGATATTCTGTATATGGATAGCAGGATACTTTATGCTAAAGCCTCACCCTTGAACAGAGTTAATGGAATAAATAAAAACATACAAGCAAACTTATATGTAAAATAATTAATGTTCCTAGCTACTGGACAATATATAAACAACTCGTCTTTTGAACTGTACCATATCCTCATACTATTTGTCTATACTTTAATGAACCAACCAAATTACATAATCTATCTGTCTATATACCCCTTCAAAGAGGGATAGCCGAGATACACACACCCATGCATATATTTCTTAGCATCCTAGTTACAAGCTCTGGCTGGATTAAAAACATGTTTAGTGATGGGAATAATACAGTTAAGTTGAATAATATGTACAAGTCTTTCACTGTAATGATTATATTAAAGTAGGCCTTGCACACATACCTTCCAGAGAGTAGCACGGGCAGCATCTGCCACATAGCCTTCTGCCATCTCCTCAGGATACAGGGATAACCTGAGCTGTGAAGTGAGCTGACCCACCCACTCACATGCACTACTCATCTCAGGCTCTTCCCACTGAAGGTAGGTTAACTGCCTTTTTAGTGGAGACCCTGTGAAGAAAAGCCAAACAGTTTTGCGTCAAGACAATGACCTACTGGAGGTAATCTCATGGCTTTCTTATGAAACCAGTTACACAAATAAAACCAGTTAGCATTTACAATCACATACGTATATTTCCTTGAAAAAAACAAACAATAATAAAAAAAAAAGTGTGAAGTATAATTAAGAAAAATACTATGAAACAAGTTGTTCACAACTTGTTCTTGTTTAAGAGATTCCATGCTAAATTTTGTTGTTGATTCCGATTGCATGTGAGATGTCAAACTGATTCAATATTCTGATTCATAATGATAAATGACTGGGAGTAGAAGGAAATATATATGTGGCCAGTGAGACAATTTATTCATTGCAAATAAATATTTAAATAAACAAATGTGGTCTTTTATTTAAGGTTAAACAGTAAATATATGTCAGACATTCATAGTCAGGTGTCCTGGCAACCACCTAATTTACAACAAAATATAACTTACCTGGTAGTCTTTTGGAGTCTCCCTGTGACTCTTCGCCCTCCTCATGACCCATCACATCCACCTCTTGAGATTCAGGGATGCAAGCTGTATCACTTTGAAGTTTCTGTTGCTCTAGTTCATGTAGGTCTCCCACATGAGACAGTGACTTTGCAGAAGCAGGATCAAATGCTGGCAGTTTTAATTTGTCTGTGCCACAACATGAAATAAGTATGAGGTGAGGAAAAAAATTTGTGTCAACTTACTTAATACTTAAAGCAAGCTGCAGCCTTACATTTAAATGCCACCCTTTCATATCCTTCATGATGAGTAACAAAAAACTGTACATGGTTAGTCTTCATCATTTAAAAGTAACTCACTTAGCTACATCATAATGTACAAATTGTCTGTCAACTCCACTTGTTTCAAAGTTCCTACTCAGCACCTTCTCCCATATCTTTTTTGACCTACTTATATTATGGTCCAAGTTCTTGACATCACACTCTAGGACAGAACATTTAGGATGCGATAATAACAAGAAAATTTCAAAATCAAGGTTAGAAATGGTTTTGTATGTGCTTGTTTCTTTCTTCCCTTTGCCCTGAAGTTAGTAGCCTTCCTTCTTAATAGATGGATGTGAAACATTATAATACTTTATGACAATATAAAAGTATACTAAATACCAAAACTAACCTGTACAAAGGACTGGCCTAAGATTTATAGGGGTGTGGGCATGACTCCTTGCCCAGGCCACAACCCTAGGTACTGTCCACCTCTCCCATCCTTTCACATGACACTCCTCCAGCCACCATTTCACCTCTTTTGCTCTTTGAAACTGTAATGCATCAATCAGTTATCAAAATCTCGACAACTCATAAAAAAAAGGCAAGGATATTCATAATTATTATCAATGCACAAAAGCTTAACAAATTGTTGTAAGCTTTAATAAATATATATTGCATACTGAGGCTGCTTGTAACACTGACCTCACAGGCCCGCTGCTTTGCAAGAGGCCAACTCAAAAAGTGGTGGTTGGATGTGGCCCGACAGAATGCGTAAGGTGAAGGAGGCAAGTGGCTAGGTTGAACCAAAGGCATCACCTTTAGCAACAATGACACGCATATTGATGGAGAGATGTTGGTTTTGCAAGCCTCACACGCCAAGCTGAGGAATAACAGAATTGTGAGATATATATATATATATATATATATATATATATATATATATATATATATATATATATATATATATATATATATATATATATATATAACTGGACAGATATAAATACGGAGACAGGGCCACATGAGTGTAGCTCAGGCCCTGTATACTACAACTAGGTAAATACACACACACACACTAGAAGAAAGAAGAGAGAGAGAAGACTTTATTATTCAATATATAAATTGATGAACAACCTGGAAAAAACAGATAAAAAAGATCTAATATTGAGAAGAAAAGGAGAGGATGGATATTTGAGGGGACAAGAAAAATAGCAAATAGGAATATGCTTGAATGACCCAAACAAGTAAAGCTTTCCCCAGAGAAGTATATATACTTGGAACGGACAAAAAGAAGAGGTGATAATGGCAAGAAATATACAACTAAAGGAATGACTGGACAAATATAGAAACAGAGACAGACCACACGAGAGTAGCTCAGGACCTGTATACAACTTGGTAAATACACACAGACATACAAGGCTGACATCCCACTGAAGAAGGTTAGCTAAGGCAAGGCACACATGCACGCACACCCATCCATACCTACACATACACTCTTCTTACTTAGCCTCAGGCCCATAGAGAAGAGAAGAGCACCCCGCCCGAGAGAAAGAGAGAGAGAGAGAGAGAGAGAGAGAGAGAGAGAGAGAGAGAGAGAGAGAGAGAGAGAGAGAGAGAGAGAGAGAGAGAGAGAGAGAGAGAGAGAGAGAGAGAGAGAGAGAGAGAGAGACAGAGAGAGAGAGACAGAGAGAGAGAGAGAGAGAGAGGGAGAGAGAGAGAGAGAGAGAGAGAGAGAGAGAGAGAGAGAGAGAGAGAGAGAGAGAGAGAGAGAGAGAGAGAGAGAGAGAGAGAGAGAGAGAGAGAGAGAAGGGAGGGAGGGAGGGAGGGAGGGAGGGAGGGAGGGAGGGAGGGAGGGGGAGGGAGGGAGGGAGGGAGGGAGGGAGGGAGGGAGAGAGTGAGAGAGAGAGTGAGAGAGAGAGTGAGAGTGAGTGAGAATGAGAGAGAGAGAGAGAGAGAGAGAGAGAGAGAGAGAGAGAGAGAGAGAGAGAGAGAGAGAGAGAGAGAGAGAGAGAGAGAGAGAGAGAGAGAGAGAGAGAGAGAGAGAGAGAGAGAGAGATTCAATATTCCTTACCTTAAGTAATCCTCCCAGTAAGTAGAACACTCTTCCTTTTGCTCCTCCTCTAGTTGCTGTTCTTTATCACTACCACTTATAAGATTGTTCTCATTACTAGAATCAGTGTTTAGATATGCCCCATTGACAGGTCTCTCAAGGTTAGAAGAGTCTTTGCCTTTCAAAACTATCTCATCATCACACTGGGTGAAGACATCTTTAGTTGAAGTCTTTAATCGAATCACATTATGTTTCTTGTTCAATTTCATTGGTTGCACTAATGTATTTGATGCTTTATCCCCGTCCTTTTTGAGTGGAGACAGTTGTTTAACAGCCATTTTTCCTTGACTTGTTATCAATTGCAAAGTGTTTGCCCCAGCCACCACTCTGCCTCCTTGAATCAATAGAGCACCTGTGGTGGAGGTAAAGGTGGAGGTGGGACTGGTGTTGATGGTAATGGCAGTGACAGCAGTAGAGGTGGCTGTGGTCGTTGCAGCCAAACTACTGGTCCCATCGCCACTCTTCCCTGCATCTATGTGCACCTGTAGCCCCAAGTCTTTAAGTTTCTTTGCTGTCAATAGCTGACCATTACTTGTCATAAATTTAACTTTCCCTGCTGGTATGTGATTTTGATGAACAGGTCGCGGAAGTCTGATGACTGGGACCTCATTGATATGTTTTGCAGTTGTCGATAATTTATAGGAAGGAGTTTGTGAGGTAAGCATTTGTACTTGTGAGAGACGGAGGCTGTCTGAGGTCAAAGCCTGCTTCTGAAATTTGCTGAAAAGCTGCTTCTGTACTAGAGCAAGTTTTTTCTCTTTTATGTCATTTTGTAGCAGCAGGTGTTGGGGGCATGTTGTGGTGGCTGTGTCAGTGGCAGCCGGCACCATCTTCAACTTGCCCTCACTACTTTCAGCCTCTACAAGATGGATGGTTCCTTTGGGAGTTGCGCCAATCCCTCCTGTTGCATTAACAACATTACTGGATGGACTGGAGGCACTCTGGTGTGTGAGTAACTTCAAACTAATAGACTTAACTGTATCCTTGTGCTGACCTTTGTTTCCTTTAGCAACACAGTCTGCTCCTTGTTGCACAATACCATGTGATGATTTTGCTTCTTGTATCAGTTTTTTATTGTCAATAATGCTGGAACTGGGTTCATTCTGTTTGGCATAATTACGAGCCATCTGCAAAGCCACTGGGTACAAGTGTGAGGGAATCAAATAGGGCTTGAGACTATCATCTGATTGTCGCACATATACTGTACAAGCTTGTCCATTGACAATTCCTTCTTTTCTGCCTGCTCCTTCACTTTCTTCCTTTGTACTTTTCTCTTCATCCTTAACTCCTGTCTTATTGAGGAAGGACTCTGGACTCAGCTTATTCAGACAATTAGTTGTAGCATCACCAGTTGCACCTTTCTCAGACAAACTAACACACTCACTCTTTTCATTCACTTCATCACCTCTTTCGGCACAGTTGTCTTTGCTGAGGTGTTCTGAGTTTAAGCCAATGCCTGATGCATGTTCATGATCCACAGTTATATTCTCTTCTACCTGGGAGGAAATGACACCTGTCTCGAGCTCCTGAATTAGTGTTGCTGGATAGAATTCATCTTCCTTGATTTGAGCACATCCATCTACACCTGAGCTGGTGTCTGGATTTGGAAGGTATACCCACAGATCAAACCAGTTTTCTTGACCTGTTTGGAGTAATAATGAATTAATGATAAGTGAGTATAAAAACTTATCCCTCAGCCTTTAACCAAACTCTTCATCTAATTTCCTTTTACCCTCTTTCACTAGCTCCTTAACCTTCCTATTTCAATACTTATACTCAAGAGTAATAATGGTAGAATGGATGCTAATATGTGACCTTGCATAAATATAAAGGTATTAAAGATAAGTGTAATAATTATAGAGATATAAATTTATTTAGTGTGCCAGGAAAAGTATGTGAGAGAGTCTTGACAAAGAGACTGATGGAAGTAATTGAAGGGAAGGAGTGAGGACTTAGGAAAGAAAAAAACAGTGTGGACCAGATATTTTGAATTAAAATGATGGTAGAGGAGTAATTAAAGAAAGGTGAAAATCTGTATGCAGCCTTCGTGGACCTAGTCAATATTGTCTTTCACCATCATATTTTTTTTACAAGTTGATCCCATCTAAGATGCTACGTTAAGGGATTGGAATGATATACATGGCTTCAGGATAGCAAGATTATACAAAAAGTATTCATATCACATCACATCCACCCTATCTACTCTTTTACATATTGTTAAGATCTCCCTCACTCATCTTTATCCTTTACTTCACTCCCACATGTAATTAGCTTAAAGCAGTATTGAATGTCTTAATTCATTCAAAGGTTATACTATTATACAACTAAATAATGGTTCAATGCAACCATAAGAAAACAATATAATGGTATCAAAACATGAGAAAAAAGTACAATGAAGGTCAGTGAGGACAGGTAACTTACCTAACCTCCAGAGGCCAGTGAGAGCAAGTGCGTCATCTGGTCGTGACAGCACCAGTGGGTGGAGGAGGCAAATTGGCTTGTTACGTTGGTCAATAAAACGTAATGTCACCTGCACCTTGAACTCTCCCCACCCTCGCCGTCTCAGGACAAAAGGAGGCTGTCTGGAAAGAGCTTATTAATAATACATATCTTAATTGCATACCATTCACCATACATATTCTCTCTAAAATAAGTACATAAAGTTTTTGTCTCTTCCAAAGATGATTCCTTTGAACACCATAAAAAGCAATGGCCAGGGTAAAAGTCCTCCTTTATCCTTGTCCACAGACTGTTTGCATGCACAGCCCACTAAGTCTATGCACTTATCATTTACTTGTATTTACCTACATTTTTCTAGGCTATATAAGGACATATTAGGACATAGCCATGTCATAAAGAGGCAGTAGATGACTCGTTGAAATACACGTCAACCACAATCTTACAAAGTTTTAAAGTTCTCTCATGCTGACAATGCAAAATATCTGCTGTTGTTCTGTTGATACTGCTTGTGAGAGAGAAAAGAAGATAAATAAATAAAAATAAATAAATTAATTAATTAATTAATTAATCAATAAAACAAATATTCATACTTTAAATATAGCATATTCTACATTTATTATCAATCATTGACTGAACAGATTAGTCCAGTAACTTATCATCAGCAGCAGGAATGAATTTCATGTACACTGATCCATGATAGACATCAAATATTTTTAATAATACAGACCGATTATATTGTAGAGTGAAGACCCTAAATCCTACATCAGTGGAGCTGATTATGATACCATTGAACTCAATATAAAATCTACTTTCCTCTTGCATATAAAACTGAGAAGGAAATTGTAACTATAACATATAATGATACACACTAAGTGCTATAAATGAAAAATGACCATCACAATACAAGTTGGTGCAAAAGAATAAGCTTAAGACTAGAAATCATAACACAACTCATAACACCAAAGTTTCAATATAAACAAACAGGGGTTACCTGCCATTAAGTAATACATAGGAACTGGATAAGATGCTGAGATATGCACTCACTTGATGGTGATCATATGATGTGGGGCATAGCTATGATCCAGGGAAAAGGTAACAGACTGGAGGAAGGTTGATGCATCAGGGTCACTAGGTGGTGCTCTCACATACAGCTGCCACTTGTACCTGAAGGAGTCTGTCATCTCCTCGCCTGGGAGAGGTGCAAGATACTGGTAGGTATTGCCAATGATCAATCTAGAAAATAAAAGTATTGTAAGCAAATTAATGACTCCTTATATAGCCATCCAACACCTTGTTCTAATTTTCATGGGAAATTTCATCTATACTTCATACCCACATGCAGAGATCTGTTACCTTATTCAACCAAATTTTTTCTATAACTATCTATAGTCTGACGTATTGTTCCCACCAGGAATGTCCCCCAAGGGGATGGCCATGGCAGAAGAGCCTTCACCTCTCCCTATTCAAACATACCCTCCTTGCTAGTTCAATCCCTCCTTCTCTAGCAAAACCATTAACAATGCCTTAGAAGAGGGTAGCTGAGACAAGTACATATACATGCATTCCCTCACACCTTTATCTTTAGTCCTATTGGGGAGAAAGGACCCTTAAGGTGTTCGATTCGATGATTTTCGGACTAAATTTAGCATTGTTAAATCTTACTTTCCTTGGATAAATTTATTACCTATTTTTTAATTACAATTTTCGGCAGGAAAAAAAAATTGTTATTTCATTCAAAATCTATGTTCACATATAAGTTTATGGGAATGTTAATTCATGTATGTGAGGGTGTTTTTTTTAATTTATACATGAAAGGGAATTGCCATACTCTTCATACATTTAAAGTAGAGTGACTCTTTGGAAGATCATACGAATTAGATGGTTTTTTTTTTTTCATTTTGCACAAAACCTGATTGGAACGATTTTGATCATATTACAGGTATGATAGCACTACATAGCCATGCATTTTGTGTTAAAAGAATATAGACCTAGTTGAAAACTAAGGTTAGGACTGAAAAATTTATGTCATCATATCCTAAGACAGTCCCCTTAAAGCAATCCAATATAAATAGAGGATGGCATGGACAGAGACAGCACATAAAACATCATAACTTACCTCCTTTTGTTCTGGAGTCGCTCCTGACGACCCTGAGAAATGATTGCAGTATTGTCAGGTGGAAGTGGAGGAAGGTATTTTGGGCTGAGAAGCTGAGAGCTGGGAGCTTCTTTGGCAGCACCTGTTTCGGACTTCTTTGGGGTCTTATTACTGTGGTGAGAGGAAAGTGACAGCAGTGTACTAGTTGGATCTGATGAACTGTGAGCGGCAGTGACTCTGGTGTCATCTGTAACGATTGTGGGGCCTCTAGTATCATCTACTGGTTGGCTACTGCTTTGAGATTCCTCAGATAGCTGCTTCCCCTTCTGATCTGTTTTGGGGTCAGAAGTGTTGTGCTGAACGGTGTGATGTGTTGTCAAAAATTCTGAAGTTTGTTGTGGGGTGGATTTAGTTTTGCCCAAATGGCGTTGAATTGTTGGATGCAGACCTGACACCTTTCGATTCCTGGTCTCAGTTGTTTGTGTTTCACCCTGAAACAAAAGAAAGATTGGATATCAACTATACAAGTGAGATGGAAGTTTTCACTGCAAATGATGAATCTAATGGCATACCATAACACCAACCGAACCTTGAATATGAGAAATCGAGAAGACAAATTATCTTTAATAAGAAAATAATGATCTGCAAAATACCTGGCTACAGTTACTTGTTGTTTACTAGATAACTCAATCATATCATAAATTATCCAGAGTATAAGGCTACCATCATCAGCATCATTTGAACTCTGCCTCCAAGGGCACAAAGGATGGAATGGTCCAGAAATGAGAGATGGAAAGATTCCTTTACTCTTAAAAATCAATCATGACACCAAGCAACCAATCAGCATCCATTTAAGCCTGCCTAAGCTAAGCTGCCTCAATTAATCACCTTGTTGGTATTGTAGTAGCTGAGGGATACACAGTAACGGAGGGTGTGCAGGCACTGCTGCACCTTTAAGATGTGGGTATCAATCTCCTCCATTTCAGTCTCCTTCTCCATGATGGCTTTGTGGAGCTCCTTGTCCACCACCTTGATGACCCGTTGGCTCAGTTCATCCTGGGCTGAAGCAAAGAGTTTTGGGGTTCATCATGTTTGCCTTGAAATTCTCATGTTAATATAATGAATTCTTCAACACAATTACTGCATTAGATAATGTCAACATATATATAAATATTCCATGGCTTCACTTCTATATAAAATCAGCAAAACCCAATATTTGTATGTCTTGAATGTTTATTATTCATTGCCTATCATGAAAGTATGTTTCTAGTTCAGTAGCTTGAAAAAAAAACTTTAGCAATCATGTTATTACTGGACATAATATCATTGAACTAATACACATATGCAATAGTCACTGGAGCTGCAGGCACATCAATGTTTACCAATATCTATTGTAACTATATAAAACACAAATTCTTCAGCCTTAATGTAGAACCATTGCACAAGTATAGTACACGGCAAAAATCTTGAACTGTTTGATGTTGCTCAGTATATACTACCAATTAGAAATAGAGTACATGCACAAGCTAACCCCACTCCCATGATTCAGTGGGTAACAACTCTGTCTGTCATCCGGCAAGGTTTGGATTTGAACTCTGCTCAAGTCGCTGAGGATTTTTCACTGACAGAGCGGTTATAGTCCCCCCTCGAGTAAGAAAATGGGGATATATGGTGTGTGAGAGATCTTAGCCTTACCCATACATCCATCTCTATGAGTTATGAGCTCTTTCAGGGAAGGTAATGGCTGACGATCACAAGCACATGATCCTGCAAACCATGGTGTATAACATGCATACATTCACAAACCTCGCTGGTGCATCTCCCTCATGCGCTTGGTGTCAGGGGGATGTGCATAGTCAGGATCCATAGTGCTGAGTATCCTCTTGGTTCCTGTTCCCTTAGGAGGACAACTTTCATCAAGGTCAGGTTCATCTTTGGGGACAACTGCAAGGGTGCTGCCTCCACTTGACCCAAGCATAACTTTTTCCTGAACAGCATCACTTTCACTGTCATGTCCTACCTGCAGGTAAAGAAATATTTTTTGTTCCTTTACATGAATCTTCACCTCAAACACAGCTACAGAACATATCCCATCACTTTTTCTTTCAATTAAGTACAGAAGATAACATCCTTAGTATTTATGTGGGCATTGCCCATCCCATCATTACACTTATTAGCTTTGTGTATGTGGATAGAATGTGGTCAAACAATGAGTACTTACCAACTGAATAGCAGCGTCTTATGGTCACTAGCAATTTTGGAATATTTATGGTAATGCTAATTTAATCATATTTGAAAAAGATATTTAATACTGCTGTAATAATTATCTTAGTCACTTAAGACTTGCACAAATTGATAGACCATTATAATATAATAATAATAATTTGGTTAGGATCTGTATGCATGTTTTGGTAAGCCATAAATCATGCAAGCATTTTGTGATAGAGTGGTAAGTATCTTGAATAGTTTACCTCTGAGTGCTAACAATGTTGAATCTACAATTATTTTTTTAGAATACATTTGACAGTACTAATAGGAATAAAAAAACATCTCAAAAATACCATATTCTTTCATACAGTAATAAATAACTGGAATGCACTGTCAGATTGGATATTGTGGAATGGAACTATTTAAAAAAATCATAGTAAGCTGGAAAGCTACGAGTATTGGAAAAACCAGGAACGGAGGTTTGATTTTACGGCACAAATAACGTTGAACGAGTATATGTAACAGACTTAAACGAAGTCAATGAAGTTAGGTTTCAGAGACAGACACAGTACATAAAGACAACATAAGTTTCATCAACACAACAGTAGGCTATATGGCTAAATCAAACACATGGTATATATCAATGAGCAAGGGGGTTGAAAACAATACCAAGATCTGTCTACATAATATACTACATCTTCTATTTGCATGCATCTTACAGTAGAAGTCATAGCGTTGCCGTCACCACGCCAGTAACGCCACCCCTTACACACATGTAAAGAAAAACACACACACACACTCCCGTCCCTGGTTCTAGTTCTGGTGCTGATCTTGATCTTGATATTGATGTCACAGGTGACTTGAAGTTTCCCTCAAGTCAGGCCTTTATATCGGCAGCTCCTGTGAGTGGGAAAAGTAAAAAGAACGGAAAACAAACTGAAAAAAGAAAAAAAAGATGCATACTCTGATTACACGCCCTAGTTTCTCGATCTCGCATACCACATTTTCTCTTTCACCGCGTCAATCATCCGTTCACTGAACTGAACTGAACTTGTCTCCCCACACTGACACACAGTCCCAGCAACAATACTATGCATTTCCTGTTTCAGAAGTATGAGGAAACAATAACATGTGACGTGCCTGACCGTGCCTTGAGGAAGTGACTTAGTTATGTAATCTCCATTATAATTTCAAGCTAATTTTTCTTTACATTTGCAGATGAGTACAAACAGATTCCACTTGCCTTCTGCCTAATGTCATAAGATAGAAAACTTGATTACTAGGTTGTACTGTCTAATATCAATGAAACTATTCCTTCTTGTAGCAAAAACATTAAGATTATTGTGATAGATTTTGTGGTTAACTTCTGGGAAGCCCTTTGTTTGGAGTATGGCAACCAACTTAATGCTCAGGAGATGTGTCTCATATTGGACACCGGCTATTTGGGCAAAGTGCCTACATTATGAGCTGCATGAATCTTTCATCAGGAATAAAACCATCTGCCGACAAATAAGGCAGCTGATGGCATTGCCCTTCCTGCCAGCTGACCATGTTTTGTTCACATTCATGGAGCTTTACAAGTAGTATACAAACCATACACACACATATGTAGATGGAAAAATTAGTTATACTAGTATTTATTATCTCCTACACGTAATGTTCTTTTAATAGTAGCTATGTAGGCCAGCAGACACCAAGGAATCTTACGAAATTTATGGAACAAAACTTCAAAGTGCCCAAAGCAGAATTGAGAGAATAATGCTCGGCACAACTTGAAGTGATGGAAAGATAGTATCGTGTATTAGGGAGCAAACAAAAGTTCAAGATATCCTTATAATAATTAAAAAAGGAAAAAAGTGGACATGGACAGAACACATCGTTTGACGAACAGATAATAGATGAACTGTTAGAGTAATAAAATGGCAACCAGAGATGGTAAAACAAGGCAAGGTAGACATATAACTAGATGGAGAGATGAAATTGGAAATTTTTAATGGAGTAACCTGAAATAGACTGGCAGCTGAAAGAGATGAGTGGAAAAGGTTGGGGGAGCCTTCGTCCTGCAGTGGACTTCACTTATAGAGGCTGATGATGATAATGATGATCACACACACACACACACACACACACACACACACACATATATATATATATATATATATATATATATATATATATATACACTGTAAGCTATCATCACAAAACAATTCTACATGCAGAAATTTCTATCCTACCACTATCAGCTGTGTTTTAAATATTTTGTAATGACTTATTTTGGCTCATATCAAGATAGTTGCATTGCAATAGTATATATCAAGTGTGAGGTGGAGACAGAAGCAATATGGGCAATACATGTATAGCTTGGTATTATAGTTCAGCAGCATCTTGTCTCGCATAAATAGTGTTTTTGTAAATAGACAGGTGGTGGTAACACTTGTTAACAGTACAGGTGTCGTCTGCTGCAATATCGACTATACTTTCATGAAATAGGATCTTCATTTATTGTAATATAAAAAAGCTATCTGAATATTTTTTTTCATAATCTAGATGTAATATATTATATGTATTTTTCTAAGGTAGTGATAAGTTTGATTAGAGAAGAACAGTTTAGAAGTTGAGTTGACAGTCACAGTCCAACATGGCGCAGGAGTATCAATACTTCTACGAGGATGAAGTGTACAGATTTAATAAAAAGGGAAACTTGGAGCTTGGAATGGTGCTGGAAAATGCAGAATTCGTGTCTAGTGATGAAGAATCTGATGGTGATGAGGAAGACAAGGTGACCAAAGGCAGCATTAGGGTGGCCTGGTACCCCAAGGGCGAGGAGCAGGTACTCCCGGAGAGGAAGGTAAGATATTAAGGTATTAGAATGTTAACCTTAGTGATTGGTTAGCTTGGTGGTAGTAAAAGAGATTAAGAAGCAAGGATGATACCATTACACGTTCTCTGTGAAAGTAAAAAGTATGTCATTACTGTTTACGTGGTGGTGTGGATGGGGTGGCGTGTCATTATTCCTTCCTCGATGACAGTTGTAAATTGTCTGGTAAAACCAGTTGTACGGATTTTATCATTATAATTCCTAAGATTGACAGAGTTGACAGAAGCTTTGACAGGCGTAAATTGTCAGTATTCAGTAGTTGTCATCAGATGGTATGTTTAGATTTCTCTAACGAAGCTGCTTTTATGACTTGCAGAGAGTAGTACAAAACCAATAGTATTGATCTGATGTAATTAATTTCAAAGCTTACCTGGAAAAAAATTGTTGTTTCGTGTTGACAGCTGTGTGAGGAAAATTGGATTGCTGGTTTTCCTTTACAAAATCATCACTTCCAAGTTATTTCTAATTGAGAACCCCTTCAAGTTTGTTATACACACATGGTATTTTTTCTGTCTGTTTGATTTTTGGTTTTATACCTTGTACTACCTGCTCCTGCCCCTTCACCATCTAATTTTTAAAGGACTAATACCATCTAGGAAGAATCCCCTTCTGAATGGTCTTGTGGGACCCGTGGGAAATTGGCATTTTGATCCAGCACCACTTAATAACCTTCTAACCACCTAGTAGATGTAATATGTATGATTTGGAAGTAAATCTCGATGTGCCAATTCATCTTTAATGTAGAAATCAGGGTTGGGTCCAAGTACATGTACTTGTACTTGAACTTGAACTTAGTACATATTTTCGTGTACTTGTAAAATGTTACTTGTACTTAGAACCAAATTACTTGAAAAAATACCAAGTACATTCAAATACAAACAAGTACATTGTATTTAATCAAAAGTTATATACTGTATATAGATTCTAGCGAACTTTGTGTTGATACTATTGGCTAAATACGTACATTGAGTGTTATGATATTGTAGTGTAATATAGGATAAAGGAGCATATTTATGTAGTATTTTCTCAATTGGTAACATGCTACAGTAGACACCGTCTAGACAGGGCCAGTACATGTTTATTTCCTGTCACGCTCCACTCTTTATTCCTTCACCTTGTACTTGTACCTAAGTACAATGACCTGTACTTGTACTTGTACCTAAGTACAATGACTTGTACTTGGACTTCAGTACATAGCAAAGTGACTGTACTTGTACTTGAAAAAAATGTCTAGGTACTTTGACTTTGACTTACTTAGGGTCGGGTCCAAGTACAGTTACCTGTACTTGGACCCGACCCTGGTAGAAATATTTCATGCTCATGTCTAACTTAAATGTCCTACTACTACATTAATATCTCGCATATTACTTGATTTGTCTAATTTTGCAATGAAAAAAATAAAAAAACAATCAATTCAGTAATTTAATAAAACAAAACAAAACATGAGGGGCACGAGAGATTTGTTGGTTGGTTGAAACAATAAATTATCCGAAAATACTCCTGGTCCATTCAATTCATTGATGTAAACATTTTGATTGGATTAAGAAGTACTTGATATTCCGCAAGAATCAGCGGTCCTAATATGCATTACTACTTACCTTATTTGTATTAATTTTAGGTCAATATATTGTACAGTAGTTAACTATTTCCGGAAACCAATAGAAAAATTTATGTGTGAATAAGTATTATTACATAGATAATCCACTGCACAGGGACACACCCTCCTCCACCCAATCATGTAGTTTTAAAAACATTAAGTTTTGATAGGTTAGGTAAGATATATTCAAAGATTCAACTGATGAGGCTATGTTAGGTTAGGGAAAGTTAGATTTTGCTTTAAATAAAAGCAATTTAAGCCTGAGCTAGAGGGCGGACAGAATATTAAGCATTTTCTGCTCCCAGCCAGCAACCAACTGGCTCCAGCCATCTACCCGCTGCTCAGATTTAAATTGCTTAGTTTTAAAACTAAATCTAACTTTCATTAACATAACCTATCCTTCTCAATTGAATGTTGCGATAATAATCTAATCTAACCTATCAAAACCTAAATTTTTCTAATAAAATTATTGGTTAGGGAAGGGTGTGTGTCCCTGCACTATGGATCATCTATGTAATAATATTTATTCATACATAAATTTCTATTGGTTTCAGGAAATAGTGAACTATACTGTATGATATACTGATCTGAACATGATATAGAAAAGGTAAGTAGTAGTGCCTGTGGAAACTGGTGACTCTGGTGGAATATTAACCGCAGAGGTAGATGAAGCAGAACAATGTTACATGAACTCAACTCAAAGTTATAACACTTTCAAATGTTTCAGTTTAGCAGATTTTTAACACCTTAAACAGATTTTTGCATCTTACCAATTGACATAAGTTTTAAATGAAGCTTATGTAAACAACTCGATACAACCACATTCCATCATTACTCTATCTACTACCTTTCCATTGTTTTGTCTCATCCATGTATACTTGTGTATATCCTTATACTTGAACAAGGTATTTCTACCCACCAAATCTCTACATATAATTCTATTTCTCTTTTTCTATTTTCATTTCACCCAGACACCTTGTGCCTACCAACCATTTCTTCAATTTTCTCATAACCAACACGAACATTTAGATCTCCTAACAACACAATACTCACATTCGCTCCAGATTTCTGCAAACACCCACAACTCTCTACAAAAGTTTACTTTCATCCACATCAGCCTTGACGACACTTCCCTCCATTCCACTACACACTGTCTCACTGCCAGACTCACCATTAAGGCTACTCCTTCTCTTGCTCTGCCTCTGGTCACACCTCACATCCTTCCACTCACATCCAAACTCACATTCTTCCTTCCCTTTCAGTTTAGTTTCACTCAATGGTAACACATCAAACTTTTGCTTCACAAACATTCTTCCAATCACCTCCCTTTTACCTTCAAGTGTACTACATCCACACATTCAGAGACCCAATCTTCAGGGTTTGTGGAGACATTAGTATCCCCCCTTCTGTGCCTTGTCTTTTTGTAGGAGTGTATTTAGAGGAGGGACTTCCCAGACCCATCACTCTGTCTCTTTTGTCGCCTTTTATAAAACTTAGGTGGTAGAATTCTTGTAGCCCCTACCACAGAGTAATTCATAAATCAATAGAAAGAACAAAATTGTTTTATTAGTCTATATTTATAAATCTGTCTATCTAACTGGCTCACCTTTTTATGAGCCACAAGGAATATGGTGGTGGTATTTTTGCAACCCCTATATCCCCATCAAAAGGGGCCAGCAAAGACAAGGCATTCTGGATTCTGGGAAAATTTACTCCCCTTCTGTGCCCTGTCTTTTCTTTGGAGAGAATACAGAGGAGGGGCTTCCCATACCACTCACTCCATCCCTTTTTATTGCCTTTTATGATCCGCAGGGAATACAGTGGTAGTATTGTTGAAAATTTTGAAAATTTGTAATAGGAGAGTTCATAATTAGAAGTTAACCTGTACTTAGACATAGTTTTGTTGGGAGTAATAGGACGCTTCAAAAAGTAAACTGGCACAATCTTTCAAAATGTTAAGTCTATTTATTTATTTGAGCATTGAAGAGTAAGCTTTTTTCCATGAATATATTATGTAACCCTTGGTTTGTCTTTTTCCTTTTGTAAAAATATATAAAGTAAGATTAAGTAAAATCTTTCACAGGTTGGGTTGGCTGACCGTTCGCTGATGCCGGGTGATGTGGTGCGGCGACTCATACGAGGGAAGGACACACAGCGAGGATACTGCCGGCAGGTCCATGTTACCTCCAGCGTGCAGGTGGTGGGAACTAATCTGGTGATCCTCAATGTTGACAGTAATGATCTCACACCCTTGGAGGTAAGGCTTCCCACACACCCAAAGTAAAGGTAGGAGGATGAAGTAAAGTGACAGAAAAATCTTATTTATTTTTTAATGGTATTGGGTATTGAATGACACCAATAATGGGGTATTTTACTTTAGTGTTTGGTTACTATTTTTTTTCTCTTTACCAGGCAAACATAGGCTACAGGTTGAAAGACAAGTACAAATTGTCTCATCTAGACTGAGGATTCGAACCTCGGTCCTCTTGGTTGTGAGCTGAATAATTTGCTAACCACTATACCATAATCTATTTATCTATATCTATATACTAGTCTGTTATGCTCCTAAAAGGACGTATACTGAGGTACCACTGTATATATATATATATATATATATATATATATATATATATATATATATATATATATATATATATATATATACAGTAAAACCTCGATATAATGAACCCGCTTATAGCGAATTTCGGATATAATGAATGTCATTTCCTGGCTGAACCAGGTTGGATATAACGAACCAAAGTTTGTCATATCCGATGCGTGGGGTGAGCTGGCCGAACTCTCCTCTTTATTTGAAATTGAACGCGCCGACGTGTACGCCACTCAGTCTACAGTTAGCTCTCACTGTGAAGGGTTGGTCGTGCTTGTGCTCTCGCCACTTGCTACCTACTAAATTGTTTTTTAATTTTTGTCTAATGTAACATACACCAATACACTTAAATTCAGTACCCCTGTAACAACTCTGTATGAACATTTCTTAACGAACGAAATCCCGTATATAGCGAACTTGCTCGGTATTTTTACCGAACTTCGGATATAACAAATTATCAGATATAAAGTCAGATCCCCCGCCCCAATTGGTTCGTTATATTGAAGTTTTACTGTATATAGTACATATATATATATATATATATATATATATATATATATATATATATATATATATTATATTATATTATGTTATATTATATATATTATTGCCATTATTATTATAATTATTATTATTATTATTTTTATTTTCATCCCTGTGGTAGGGGGCTGCAAGAATACTAATACATACCTTATTTCCTGTGGGCTGTAAAAGGCAACCAAAAGAGACGTAGCGAGTGGTCTGGGAAGTCCCTTCTCTGTATTCTCCTACAAAAAGACAAAGCACGGAGGGGGAGGGGAGAGTAATGTGTCACTGAACTCTAATGACCTTGTCTTAGATACCTTCCTCTAAGGGAGATATATGCCAGGTCATAGACTACACCATACTTGACTGGACACTCGCGACAATCGCTGACAGACGATATTACATTTCGGTCCTATAGATTCCGCTGCTATGAGTGATGACAGATAATACTTCATATTATCAGTTCATATTCTACTTAGGACATTGTATTTCATGTCTTTACAATCAGTAATGATTGCTGAACCATGGCTGAACATAAAAAATGATTTTACAATTTTTGCAAATAGGAAATTAACATAAAGATTACAAGTTTGAGTGTAAAATCGTGTGGGAGTTGTGTATAAAGCATATTGTTTATAGCAAAAAAATCAGGCAAATTCGCAATAATTTCTGAAATAAAACATCACATATTGTGAAATAACCATTCCTGAATATGATTTGATTGTGATCAAATGTCATATAATCGTTACATCGGCTTGGGAATGAATTTTTCATAACAATTTGTGGCGCGAAAGGCAAAAGGCGAAAGAGGTCACAAGAAGAAGAAGACCAAAACAATCCTTTACAAAGGTCAACAACATAAATAGTTCAATTCATTGGTCCCATGACGCTATTATAAGTCTCATGGAAAATGTTCATGAGCAGAAGAAGAAGAAGAGAAGTGCTTCCTCCATAACGGCTTGTGTTGTTATGATCAGCTGATTCCACAAGGTTAGTTCTTCTACGTGTGTGACCAGACTGGTAGTCGTATCGCTGTAAATCCAGAAAAAACGGAAGCCAGGCTAGCGTTAGCAAAACCTAGTGTGACCGTAGCTTCATCAGCTTCTATTGTATACTTTGAATCATGCTTGAAATAAGATTTGAAACTATTTCCAAATATTTTGTTTGTTTTCTACGTTTTCACTGAGCATGGCAGGATAAAAGGAAAAGTACGTACGCCGGGAAAGTGATGTATGGTGATAAGATCATTGGAAAGAACATTGCTAGATAGAAGAGGAGGAGAAGGCAATGAAACCAACAAGCTGACTAGAGACCATCACCAATAAGGAATTACAATGGAGTTATTTTACACAGTCTCTGAGAAACGCTCTCTTGATGACACTCAGCAAACATCGTAAGTTGATTAGGAATGTTAAATTTTTTCTTCTTGATGTTATTAATGGGTATATGAAAGCATGAGTGAAGTATGAGTATGAGTGAATTGATTACGAGTGACTTAGGGTGTTGTGTTCAAGTTTTGGTTATATTTTACAATTACTCTCAACACTAAGGTGTTGTGTATCCTGCCATGCTCAGTGAAAACGTAGAAAACAAACAGAATATTTGGAAATAGTTTCAAATCTTATTTCAAGCATGCATGTATATTAGTATGGACTACATTGGCTATGTATGTATGTGTTTTCAGTTTAAAATTTCAATATTCCTGGAAATTATTGCAAATATGGTGTTTTTATTGGTGTCTTAGGATTTAATAATTGTCGCCCACCGATGACGTATGTTGACTAATTTGTTTTTGTTGCTCATAAACATATACTTCACATCACTCTGAGTTGTTTGCTTTTTGTTTGAGGTTTCTATGATGATTTTAAGTATTTTATTCAAATAAAACAAACAAAAAATCGCCTCAGGACACATTTACGAAAGACCCGATTTCGAGTGCACAGTCACGTATGGTGTATTCTATGGTATTGCATATTAATATAAACTACATGGGCTATGCATGTAAGTGTTTTCAGATTGAAATTCCAATATTCCTGAAAATTATTGCAAATTTGGTGTTTTATTGGTGTCAGGATTTAATAATTGTCGCCCACCGATGGCGTATGTTGACTAATTTGTTTTTGTTGCTCATAAACATATTCTTCACATCACTCTGAGGTGTTTGCTTTTTGTTTGAGGTTTCTATGATGATTTTAAGTATTTTATTCAAATAAAACAAACAAAAAATCGCCTCAGGACACATTTGCGAAAGACCCGATTTCGAGTGCACAATCACGTATGGTGTATTCTATGGTATTGCATATTAATATAGACTACATGGGATATGTATGTAAGTGTTTTCAGATTGAAATTCCAATATTCCTGGAAATTATTGCAAATTTTGTGTTTCTTGGTTTCTTAGGATTTAATAATTGTCGCCCACTGATGACGTACGTTGACTAATTTGTTTTTGTTGCTCATAAACATATTCTCTACATCACTCTGAAGTGTTTGCTTTTTATTTGAGGTTCCTATCTTATTTCTAAGTATTTTATTTTATTTTTCTAAAAATCTGCTGTAGGACTGGTTTGCAAAAGGTCAGATTTCGAGTGTCCAGTGAAGTATAGTGTAGTCTATGGCCAGGTATATACACTAATCCCCTGTATATCGCGGTTCAGTTTTCGCGGTCCCGGTATTTTGCTGTTTTTTCTGTAGGACCTATTAATTTTGATATCGCGCATATTTTCACCATTTCACGGCATTCCGCAGCATTGTTTATGAGTTTAAATCTTACGTGTCACGATAGAATAGCTGTACGTACTGATTCAGCCAATCAGAGCATTGGTATTGTTTTCTTGGCTGCTGATTGGCTGATTTCACAGTCATTTCCTATAGTTGTGATCGTTGCTAATGAGCAGTGATCTCCATCACCATCAACAAATCTGATTTCACAGTCGTCTTTCCCGGTGTTGTTTGTTTGTATTGATACCCGAAATTGGAACCTTTGGTAACACAGGCTTGGGAGCTGGGGGACCTCTCCAATAGAGCTTAACAAGGCCGTGGTCTAGTGGCTAGCGGTCGGGCATACCAGCTCAGGGTCGGCACGTGCTGGCCACTTTTCTTCATTGCTACCACAGAGTGGCCAAAGATCACCCACATGCTGCCATAACACCATCCTCGCCAGGACTTTAACGTTATATGTGCGAGGAGCTTCCGCTGGCAGTATGAGCCTATCATTAAGAAGAAACAAGGCGTCACTTAAGAAAAAAATCTAACCCACGCTACTAACGGGCGGAGGCCAACCATCTAAGGTCTCCCTGAAGCCTACCGGCGCTATGGGTAAAAGTTAAAAAATCTCTTAGCAAATAACTCAAATTCTTATTCCCATATAGTTATATTATTTCTGGAAATATATGTGAAAAATTATTTAACAATACAGTAAGATGTAGGGGTATAACGATAATATGGAAATTTTTTTAGAAAATTTTGGCTGGCAGCATGAACGCATCAGTCAACGAGGGAGAAAAAAAGAAACATTTTTGGAAAACAGTATCTTCTTATTTTCAAGACAACTATATTATTCTGATAGATTTTGATGTGTTTTGAATTAATATAATAACTCTCGGTAAAATTATCAAACCAAAAATAAATCAAACCTAACCTAACCTAATGTCCTAACCAGGGGCATCACTCACTGGATTCCCTAATCATTTAAATTGTAATATTACAGTTATTTCTTAATTTGCTTACCTAGTTCAACTATCTAAATACTCAGAAAGATAAAAGATCTACATGATGAAATAGGTAAGGATGTCTGGAGGATGCTATTTACTGAAATGCTGAGAAAAGTGGTAGTTGGGTTTTTTTATACTGTTTTTACTATATTTTTAAGTTATCCATTGCTCTTGCTCTCTCT
Organism: Cancer borealis; assembly: GCA_036785275.1. Classification (NCBI taxonomy): domain Eukaryota; kingdom Metazoa; phylum Arthropoda; class Malacostraca; order Decapoda; family Cancridae; genus Cancer; species Cancer borealis. Next base: position 37,697 of record JAXIVD010000800.1, read on the forward strand.
CAATATCTTTTAGGTGTTTAAATGTGTTTATTGTTTTAAAAAGTGTGTTTAAAGACCTTAGAATGCCTTTAAAAGTATCGTAAAAGTTATAAAAACATGCTTTGGGTGTATTTGAATAGGGTATTTTTATTTCGTGGATTTTCACTTATTGCAGGAGGGTCTGGAACATATCCCTGCGATGGAGGGAGTACCAGTGTAGAGAGATAGATAGATTATTATTGTTAAGATTATTATTATTATTATTGATGTAATTACTATTGTAACTTATTTTGCATGTCACCATAGTAATAACATTAGTAATAATCTATCTATCTATATACTGTGCCTCAGTAAGATTAGCACATCTGACTATGAATCCACTGGCCCGAGTTTGATCCCAGATGGAGGCAGTCGACATAGAGCTCATCCTCCCAAACGGGTAGGTCGATAAATGGGTACCTAGGAAACCCTGGAGAAGGTGAACTGTGGAAAGTCGGATGTCACAGTGGCCCTGTGTCTCAGCGTAACAGATTAATTTCCACCATAGGCTCAAAGGCCTATGTGACGGGAGATGAGCGCTAGCAGCTACGTGCAGCTATAGCATTTGAACACACTTTGCCTTAGCTATATATGAGGCTGTTATTCCCCTAAAGTGGGGTAACCAAGACAAGGCATGCATACACACACCCATTAACCCCTTTCACTTATCACCTAGACTCCCATAGGAAAAGAGAAGTATACCTGCTCAAATACTGTGCGTGGGAGCGATAATGATAATAATCAATAATCATAATTATCTATCTATATATATATATCTATCTACTTACCTAAATATCCAGCTAATATACCCTAGAATGGGGGATAGCCAAGACAAGGCATTTAGGATTTGAAGAAACATTACTCTCCCCACCCCGTCTGTGCCTTGTCTTTTTATAGGAGAGAATACAGAGTAGCTTCCCAGATCCCTAACTCTGTCCCTTTTGGTCACCTTTTACAATGCACGAGAAAGAATGAAGTGGCACTACTCTTGCAGCTTCTACTACAAGGCTGATAATAATATTAAGAAATATGAAAAAAATAATGTGTAAGTTGTATTCCTAAACATAACAAAAAACTTTTAATAACTACTTCCAAACCCCAGGAGTTCACGACAGACATCGCGGTTGCCCTGGACTCATGGGTGGGCATGGTTCACATGGTGAAGTGCCGGCTGGTGATGGTGTGCAGCGATGGGTCTCGCTGTATTATGTCTGATGGGGAGGCCCTGGAGCTGGACGACCTGAGGGACACACGAGACAGGGTTAGACTGGTAACTGTCTCTCAAGCTCACGGTCATCTATTGAGAATTGCCTTATGTCTACCTAGCTTGTTGGCTCAGTGTATGTCTTCCATCTGCTGCGGTCACTACTTGAGTGACTGCAGTAGAGTGAAGGCATGTGATGTTTCTAGACTGATCTCCCCATTAAGCTTTTTATTGATTGGATGTGGTGGGTTATTTACTAGATCCAGATAGATCAAGCTGTGATTAGTTTGTGTTCCAGGTTCAGTCATTGTTGTTGTTACCAAATGTTATTGAATCATAGTATTACGAGTATTACAATGAACCCATTAGGTTACCATTTGTAAAATTGTACTTTTGGCTGAGTGAAGAAGATTATTAACTAGGAATCACTTTTTTTTATATAAGAAGACTATTCTGTATGATTGGTAAGTGTGTGGAAACTTGGTTTCCATGTCATCATTAGTTTCTCACAGGCTTTCATAGTAGTATATGACTGTTTAGTGGTCTGCTGCTGCTCAGCTGGGCTTCGCTATTGTTGTTGTCGTGTATCTGCTATTATGACTTATACTAGTGCTCTGAAGATTAATAGAAACTGAAAACTGAACATGTAGATGAAAATTGAAGTACTAGACTGAAGTTATGGCAGTATGTCCATGTACAGCAAATGTGATGAATTTTTGATCAAGACCAGTACATTCTTTGACATTTACACTAATCATGGCAAGATCTTGAAGCATATGATGACTCCAGGGAATCTAAACCGTGTTTAAGATGTACAAAACAAAATTTGAAGTGCCACATGTACAGATCTCGTGGAAGCTGTACTTAAATTGTATTGTCAAAAATGCATGTAAAGCATCAACATTAGAAAAATGGACATTCATCATATCATTGCTCATTTTGTTGATATTCTAAACTGGGAGTTTTCACTCCAGTGCTGGATGGCTGTTTAATATCTAAATATGACGTTGCCTTCTGGATAGGAGGCGCATTGATGAAAAGACCAGCACAGACAATGAGGGTGAAGAGATATTTGAAAATAATGCTAAATCAGTTAAGATATAAGTTGCTTTTCAGTCATAAGTTTAATACCAGTGAAACTCTTATCCTGGAGGGTCACCTTTCCGAGCAACAATCATCCTGTGACAATAATTTATCTATCTATTTAAATACCCAGCTATTCCCGTTAAAGTGTTTAGAGTTGAGGGAGTAATTACTCTTCCCTACCCCTACCCTTGTCTTATGCCATATTTATACTGACTTAAGAATTTGCTGTAAAAAACTAAGAAAAGCTTTGAAGATTAAGACATGGAGGATGTGGATGGGACTTAGATGTGTAGTGGAAATTAAGTGAACTTCTAGAAAGTTTGGGGATAAATATTCAAGTAGCTGTATACCAAACTTGAGGCACTCGTTTGAACCAAGTGTAGTGGTAGATTGTACAGCATCTCAAAGAACAATTGTTTTTAAATCTATATTCTTTTCATTGGCCATAAATTGATATAATACCTCTTAACTTTCTTGTATTTTGAGTTAAAGTTCTATGTTCTAATTGGCAGAATGGACACGAAATTAGAATAGTTGCTCAATTTCTTTATTAAAATTTGAATTGATTGTTTTGTGAGTATTGTAAGTGGAAGTGGAAGTAAGTGGAAAATTGTCCTGGAAAAATATTTAGTTGTAAATGGCTGAATAGGCAGATTGATCAATTATTAGATATCTAGTTATAACCCGGAATGAATGGAAACTTGTAAATCAGTCTAGAAACATTGATGCTTATAGAATTGATAATATTAGCACATATTTGTTTTTTTCTATTTAGTTTCCTTGGTTGCAGTATTGATTATTATGTATGTGATATGTATACCAGTCATCCAAATCCCTAATGTATCAGAACCAGTTTTGAGTTGAACAAATTAATTATGACTTTCTTTTATTGATTGCACTCATTCATAGTTGTAGTTTTGAAGCAAAGTTTCCTCTTATCCCTGCAAACCTTGTATTTTAATGCTACTCACAATACTCTTGTGTTGTATTTTCTATCTCTGATATTCTATTTTTCTTGGGAATGTCTTCCTTAGTAATGACCTCCACCAAAAATTCCGTCCCAAGATGTCTTTTTGCCGGTTCCTCATCTGCTTGTAACCACCACTTCTCACCATGTGAAATCCCTAATCACAGCATATTTTTAAAAGCGCTCCCTGTGGCATTCTGGCCATCCAATTTTTTTTTGCATGCTTTTCAGATTTATTGGGGCTTTCCTCTTTTCATGATACTTATCTATGCATTGTTTTGTCATAGTTTTGATATAGATACATTACTTAATAAACCCTTTCTTCATAGTTAATCTAATTTTTATATTTTTATCACCTGACATTAGACTTTTTCCATCCATCTTAATGATACACTTAACATGTTTCTATAATTCAAAAAAAAAATTGATTTTTTTTCCTGTTAATACAACTGCCAATGGCTTGAACACATTGTATTTGTTTTGTTTTGAGAAATTATTCAGCTAAGTCCTGGAATTTGAATAACAGGGGATCAATGTTTTGGATTACTGGATTTTTCACACTATTGGGGATAACTTTGAAAAATGTGTTAATACATCTAAAATGTAAGATTGTTGAAGATGTGTGAGTCTGTTTAGTTGATCAGAGTCACAAGTAGTCTTAAAATCATATCGTTCAAATTATCAGAAGACGGGTCTTTTTTTTTTTATATACTGAAAATGGTGTACTTTGCAGTGGAGGTTCGATCCTATCCGACTGCTTTCACTCCCAGCTACTAAGCTGCTTGTGGTACCTAGTTTCAATTTTTGACCACTGCTTCAGTAATTTAGGATTATTGAGATACTTTGAATTTGGCCTCATTTTCAGAATTTTGCATCATTGAAATTTTCAGACTATCTATGTTCAGATTAAAGGACTTTTGTTGTAGGTGGTATCCACCATGTTAAAAAATGTAATATACCTGATTTCTCTTTTTAATTATATGACATTTAAAATTTTTTTAGTAACATAGTTCTAAAATGAGTTGCCTTTTTTCTTGGTATGTGTTTACATTGATGTCTGTTTGACTCCGAGTCTTCAAAAGATATTCAAGTGATGATAAACAATGAGCTTCATGGTTTAACAATATGCAATGACAGGTATTATTAGGGACCATCATAAAGGGGGATTCGGAGGCTTAGTTTACTTTAAGTATTTTGTAAACTGCAACCAAAGATTTCATATTTAAATTCATAATAATATATTATTAACCATTTAACATGGAAAAGGTCATCTTGAGCTTGAATTTGTTGCATTAATCAAATTTTTTTTTAGAATAAGTTGTTACATTTAATTATTCTGACTTTTGAGTTATTCCAGCAGTGCAGTATTAACTATGAATTTTTATTTTTCCCAGTGACTTTTTTCATAATATTGTCCAGCTCGCTCTCTCTCTCTCTCTCTCTCTCTCTCTCGCTCGCTCTCTCTCTCTCGCTCTCTCTCTCTCGCTCTCTCGCTCTCTCTCACTCTCTCACTCTCTCACGGTCCTGTTTCTTCCCAGGATTCAGAGTTTCGCCGCTATGATTTCTACCCGGGACAGCAGCTGGTGGGTTGTACTGCAAACTTTGAGCATGCTGAGTGGGTTCACTGTACCAAGGAAATGGAGACTACACTGGCCAAACCACGCAAGACTGTCAAAGTAACTGTGGAGCAGGTGCAGGTGAGGATAGACATCAGTAAAACAGTAAAAGAAAACTATGTAGTATTGGATTTTTGTAGAATATTTTTTGTTTAATCCATTATTTTATTTTCACCATTGTTTGAAGGTGTGAACAAATCTTTATAAGTTTGGATGATATGATTCAGTTAGCCAGACTGATGAAACTGCAAATTGTGTACTGTTTTGAAGGTGGTGCAGCTGGGGGTTCGATGGCAGTGTCGTGCATTCTCCAACGATCCAAATGTTGACAAGGAGCAACCAAAGTATCTTGTTCAGGGAGAAGATCTTAAGAGGTGAGTAATTGAAATTTCCTAAACATGAATCTGCTAAATTTAAGGTTACACTGTACTCAGCAATAGCATACTAAAAAGATGTTTGTAAGAAATTATAATAAATACCACTTTCTTATTATAGGGTAAAGATGCTGAATGTATTTGAGCCATGCACACTCCAGCTGGGCGACCGCAACTACTACTCATCTAGGGAAGGTGATGTGATCATGACGAGGGACCAGTGGCGCCGGCTCATGGCAGCTCAACTCTCGGCTGACCACACCAACCCGTGTCCCCTTAGGCCTCGACCACCCAAAAATAAATCAAGTATGAGAACATTAACCTCACATTTGTGTTGATGAGCAAGCAGTGTTGTTAGTGTCTGTTTTCTCTTGCTTTTTTCTCTCTCTTGGTTTTTTTATGATAGGCCTACAAATCTTTCTTGCAGAGTTTTGTATTTGTTATGATGATTTACTGCTCATTTATCAAAAGTTAGATTTTAGTTTTATTTTGTTTTGCAATTTATTTCTAGGAATTATGGGTAAAATTGTTTATATTTTGTCTTATCTATATCTATATACCAAGCTGACATCCCCCTAAACTTGGTTATTGAAACAAGGTGCATATTCACACACCCTTGCATACATTCATATACACTACTCTCACTTAACCCCTAAGCACCAGAGGAGAAGAGAAGGGCACCCTTCCCAACACAGTGCATCATGTCAGTCACGCAAATTTGTATTCATACTTTTCCTCAGAAAGGTGCCTCACTATGCCACGTAGGCATTGCAATTCTGTACGGTACTAGCTGTATTGGTTACATTCATGTACTTTCTTCACATTTTTCTATTTTCTATTTTGGCAAATTCTTTGAAATTCTCATGCATTATATTCCTATTCTCAACTATTATCACTCAACTCTTTTTGCCACTTACTTTCAGTGTTTGTCTTTCTGACGCCATCATATTCAGATATTGTTAAGTCTTTCTTACTATTTGCCAACAGTGTGGCATCACCAGCATACAAGTTAATTAATTATCTCCAGTTTTTTATTTAACAATATCAGTGTGGGTTCTGCCCCCGCATCCTTGTCTTCCATTCTTTAAGGTTTCCTCATCTTTATGAATATTAAACAAACTCTCATCCACCTTAAAGAAAGCATTCACACACCTTCCCACCATTACAAAGCTATTACATACAGTATTCCAAGCCTGAGGGAATCATAGCTTTTCTGAATCCATGGCAAGTTTGTCACTATTTGTACATCATTATTATTTCTGAAGGTTTCTTGCTCACTCCTCATTACTGGTACAGATATTCATCTCATTTTATTAGGGGCAGTCCAGAATTATGTAATGCAAAGAGGATCACCTTACCTCTGCATTAACATAAATTTCAATGCAAGTGTAAATCTATGAAAGAAATAGATGAAGTATCCTCCTAATTTTTGAACTATTTAATAGTTGTAAAAATCTGGCATCTAAATTTTTCATGTCATGTAATTGTGAAAAGAATCAACATGTTATGTCGGTGAGATAGCACTGAGTTGTTTGGAGTTATGAAGAATTGTTTGACCAAATATTTATTAATTATTTCCTAGGCTAGAGTTATGTGTGGGTTTATACATCTCTGCAGTGAAGTTGAAGGAAGAAAAGTGAGAAAACAGACCTACACTATTTGACAGGTTGACACTCATTCAATCCTATGTTTTGTTTTTGGAATAAAATTAATTTAATTCAGTTTTCCCACTGTGTGGCTTCTGGTACAATTTTCTTATTTCCACACAATGTTTATCCTTTGTTAACTGCTTCTTCTAGTATATTTTGCTACTTTTATTTTTCCTTTTGTGACTCCTTCCAGAAAGAAAAGTTCGGTCTGTATTAGCTGGTGCTGTTGAGGTGAATCCAGGTATGCTGCCCAATGTTGTGTAAGACTTAGCGTGTGTAATAGATTGCTTTTGTCTGGCTTATAATGCTCATTGGGATTTTATATAGCTATGCATGTGGATTGTTGTATACTATGAGTGTTACTATTTGAATAGGTTTAATAATATGTGA
>JAXIVD010000800.1:47500-52500 GCA_036785275.1 Cancer borealis
ATGGTCATTCACCAACAGCCCGCTGCTCAAAAGGGAATAATACAGCAAAGATGGCAATGATCATCATTATGAGACAGAGTACAAAGTGACATTTAAATGCTTCTTTATAAATATATAGATACTATGTATCTATAGATATTCAAGATAGATATAAATTGCATTAATTTTGTCATAATGATCCAGTTTGCCATCATCAGGCATGTATTTCTCATTTAGATCTTTTGAGTAAAATCCTATACTATTTCCTGTTAGTTATGAGTGATAGTTACTGCAAACTCATGGTTATGAGCACAGTTTTTAACAATAAAATTGACCTTCAGGATGGTACTCTGGAGAAGGCTATCTTGTCCACTGTTCTGTATCCAATCCACCATCTGGATGACCAAGAGTTCTTTCCTGGGGATTTTGTGGTGGAGCAGAAAGACAGCATAGACCCTCATGAGTATGGAGTTGTGCAGAAGGTAGACCATGCAGGCAGAACCTCTATTGTGAAGTGGTTCAGAACCTACACTGCAGGAAATGATCCACAGTGAGTTCAAACAGGGATGTTGGGACTAACTTCTTCATAGGGGAGTGGCAGGTTAAAAAACATACCTCTTTCTTGTCATCAGTCGTAAATACGATGTTAGATTTTATATAATTTTTATACACCTTGCCTTTTCCTCCATTTGTACAAAAAAAAAAAAAAAAAAAAAAAAAAAAACTGATTGCAATTAAATCTACAGGAAGGAGATTGTGCCTTGAAATTGTTTTTCTTGTTAATTCGATGATTTCTCCTGCCTTTTCCTTCTCATTTGTATATTTTTTTCAGACCAGATTCCCTGAGTTACTGTTAATAGTTGCTAATTTAGCTTTAATCTCGCATCTGGTACAGACCTCAGCTGTTGAATCAGCAGGAGATGAGTGTGTACGATTTGAGGGATCATCCTGACTTCCGCTACCGTCCTGGCTCTGTAGTAATCAGGGTTGCTAACTTTGAAGAGAAGCAGAACTGTTTCACAGGACAAGTGCTGGACAACTTTCCAAGTGGAGAAGTGAGTTCTCATCCACTGTTGATACTTGTTTATTCTTAAGTAAGATGAGTACCATATGGAGAGAGGGCTTTAAAAGGCAGGTGTGTCTTAGTACCACCTGCAAGGGTTACAAGAAGAAGAAATATGTCCATGGAGGTAAAGACAGGTTTATGGCGCAGTATTTTCCTGCCAGCATTAATGTATGGATCAGAGACTTGGACGTGGAATAGGGCACAGCACTCAAGAGTGCTGAAATTTACTGAAAAGTTACCATAACTGCTAGATCAGTTATGTTTATAGTTGTTTTTATTAATTCTGGTAAGGCAGTGGTTCCCAAACTAGGGATAGGTTACCCCCTGGTGGTAATATAACAGTTTTTCGGGGTTAATGGAGGGATGACAGAAAAGAAAATATATCTAGTATTTTAACATAGCCATATACATCAATATTGCCATTTTGTGAAAGGGGTAGCACACCTAATGTGGCATGTTAAATTGGGTAACAAGCTAAAAAAAGTTTAGAAACCACTGTGATAAGGGTACCCATCCTGGTCTCATCAATGGCTAAGTTGGAAGAATACTGCCACTGTATTCTTTTCTTGTTGTAAAAGACAAATTAATGGAACGGATTGAAGGGGATCGGGATTCCTCTTCTGTATTATTTCTTCCTACTATAAGACAAGGTGTAAAGGGGGAAGGGAGATTAAATTCTCTTCAAATCATATGTAGATGCCTTGTCTTGGCTGTCCCTTGTTAGGAGGATATTGGCTTAGTATATAGATAGATGGATTCTTAATATGAAAATAGGTATTGTGTTCTTTATTTTTTAGTTATTTTCTTAAGTAATGTGTGACCAAATGAAGAAAGTGAACAGAGGTGACAAATATTTAAAATCTGTTGCTTCATTTCATATCCCATACTGAAAATCATTGTTAATCCCTTGAACAAATGAAATTCATGGGAGAAAATAAAAGGTAACAACTCTGTGATGGATACAGAATTACTTATTTTGCACTACAATTATAAACCATTCTGCAGGTGAGTGTATGGTGGGTGGATGGCCAGAAGTCTGTATGTTATCCTCAAGATCTGTACAAAGTTGGGGAATATGACTCTGATGAAGGAGAACTTTGGGATGACACGGCTTCTGATGAGTCATGGGAGACCGAGAGTGAACACTCAGTGATTGCAGAGTAAGTATTTACCCTTAGGTCTGTTGATGTTGCTGTACTAGTGTCCAAGTTTGACCTCTTAAAGCATTATTGATTACTTGTTAGTCCTATCTTGGAGGGGTGGCATCTACATCATGGGACCACCTCTCATTGGCAAAACCCTGGGGGCCAAACTGCTACAACAAACCCCTGCCCCTTCACGGCATGAGCATGGGCATGGGAATGGCTTGGGTCACCTTGGCAAGTACCACATCCTTCACACAACACACACTTACACGTTTTTTCAACACTGAGAAATTACTTTCTGGCTGTCATTTCTCTCCTTCTAGCTGAAGACATGGTAAATAAATATACACGTCAACAACACAACATGAAGGCCCTGTGGGAAAACCCGGTCCTGGTTATGACTTGTTACACGAGCTCAGGGCTGTTCGGCCAGGTAGCCTAGGAAATTGCACAATATATTTAGGTTGTATAACATGCTTGTTTAAGTGTTTATCTATGTAATATTAGTAATGCAAGGCACTAAGTTGTGGAGATATGATATAGATCTTATGTTATTTACATAAGTCATGTATTTACTTGATTTCCTGATGAATTTCCCCAAATATAATGGAATATCCACAAGGATATGAAATCGAACATGTGTGACCATGGTTATTTGTCAGATTAATTTTTTTTTGCATAAACATATATGTAATAGATATATTCATAACACACACACACACACACACACACACACACACACACACACACACACACACACACACACACACACACACACACACACACACATTAGTTATACATTGTTGGGTTAGTTATATGTGAATAATCAAAACTTCTTGGATGCAGAGAAAGTGAGAGTGAGAGTGAAGGTATGTTGAAAACTCGTCTTGTTGCCAACATTGAAAAGGCGCGGATAGCCATGAGCCGCCTTGAGGAGATATTCACTCAGAACCCAGCCCTGCAGACCACAGCTGTCATGAAGCAGCTTCTGGATTGCTATAAAGAATGCAGGTAAACAATATACAATAAGCTGTTTGTAGCCAACTACCAATAAGGGAACTACAATACATTTGTGCACTGTTGAATTTTTTTTATTGATATAATGTGTTTCCTGTTTAGCATTCAAATAAGTGTGTGTTTACAGGTACATGGACAAGCTAATGGGGACAAGTTTCTTCCACGAAAGCAACTTTCAGGGACTCATTGAAAAAGTCCGGGAACGTGGTCGTGCCTCCACTACCCAGCGCATGACAGAGCAGATCCACCGCTTGTTTTCAACCCCTGATGGAGAGGCTGGCTTGCTCACCTCTCAACTCAGCTCTGGTGATGAAACCAAATCTGAATCGGGGAAGTCTGACAAGGGTGATGTCCCAAAAAGTAACAAAAGTTGTTCCAGTAATAAAGATAATAAAAGCAGTAAGGAGTGTGGAGGCTCAGCCAACACAGATAGTGATATTTTGTCCTCCAAAGATGCAATTTTGAACAGCTCAACTACACTCTCTGAAAACCTGGCTAACCTCAGCATGTCCCAATGGTGAGTACTACTTATTGTGTAGGTTACCTGAGTCTTGGGCAGAGATAGATCTGTTTATCTGTATCTCATATGCCTCATATCCTCTATGAACTTACTTGTTCAAGGACATGGTTACCACAGGGAATTTATCCATGGCATCTTTCCAAGAATGCAGTTCATACATCCCTCAGCCCTATCGTTATGGGTGATTCCTTTCTTGAATGTGTCAAATAAGATTTTGTTTAAAAGCTAAAGGATTCAGTTAAACTTAGGATTCCCTTTATGAATGCTACAACTACAAATGTATGAATTAGAATAGCAAGTGTTAAGTACTGAATCAGCAACTGGGCATCAAAGTACACACTAAACTTGTGTGCTAGGATGCAAAATATACAAACATTGTTACACTATTGATATATGCTGTTTCGCCAGCAGCAAAGCCAGTAAGCCAGAAAAGACTTTTGATGGAGGTCGGAACAGAGGAGGGGAGCTGCGTCACAAGAGAATGAGTGAAACGGATATGACCCTTCATGAGAAAGCTTACACTGATACTCGCCTCAAGGATTCCAAAAGCTGCAATGATCTCAAGGTTAGCTAGTCTTGGTATATATATTGGTTGATTTCATGTCCTCTGTGAGGATCTTGTTAATTATTGGAATTCTTGCATTTGTTGTTAGCGTGTATTTTCTTACTGGTGTTAAATAAGGATAGAGGGAGTTAAGAGATTTGCCAAGTTCCCTTATTTATTGCTTGTGTGTATTTTCATGCAGGTGTCATGTGACAGTGGAGTAACTGAAGAGATTCGTACATCCCATATGTGTGCCCAACTGTGCTCCCTCATGAAGGTCCAGCTACTCAAGACCTATGAGGAGGTTGTCTTCCGCTATGGGGGACATTTTGACATGAGTCTGATGCAAGATTGTCAGGTGAGGGGAGCTACTTCACACCTGTGGCTGTTTTCAAATTCCATCATTACACATTCAATACTTTTCATTGAAGTCCGTCTCTGCTTGATACACCTGATACTTATTTCCCACAGGAGGAGGAAAGAGTGGTGACATTAGATGAAGAAAGACCTGCCTTAGATGAGGAGAGAATGCTTGTTGAGTGGGCACATATGCACAGTGATAACAAAGAAAACATTCCTATGTTTGAAGATATTGTTAATGAAAATACTTTTGCACCGAACTCTGTTGAAGTGGTGAGTCTGCATCCCAGAGTCAAAGGTGTTACTCAAGGAGCTTTATATGTTTGAAGCATTTGTTACATAATACGTTGAAATAGTTTAAAAATATCC
>JAXIVD010000800.1:57500-92500 GCA_036785275.1 Cancer borealis
TCTTAAAAAGTGAACCTTAGAGTTGCAGAGTGGATATAAAGTTACACCTTGAGGTAATATGGTTACGTCCAGACAATTGATCTGGACAGACCACTTAAGAAAATGTGTAAGAGTGTAATAAGTAGAGAGGGAAACTCATTGTAGTGTGGGAACAAAGTCCAAGAGAATGAATGGAAGATATGGCATGAATGATAGATTTATGTATGGACAGGATATCATGGAGGCATTTCTGCCATGGCCATTGCTTGGGAACTTGATGGGAGTGTGGCATTGATGATGATGATGGAAAAGTTATCATATACTACAGTCTGATGCAAAAATTATGGGAAGGATTAATGTGTACATTTTAGTGCAGGTCTACAGTTAGGATTAGAATTGTAAACTTCAAAAACCACTTGATGAAATTCAAATGGTTTGTCTGAAATTTAGTTGCCATACTGTTACTTGCCATAACTTACTTCTCATATATAGCCATTTTATGGTGTACCAGTTTTTCCTTCATATATTGTTTTCGTTCTCAGTGCCAGTCATTACACTCATGTTTAGTCATGATGCGCCTCCCTTGGTGGATGATATTGGGGTTCAAGTTTATAATGACTTAATCAATCCAGTATGTCAGTACTTTACTGTATTTTTGTATGCATTTAAGGTTTATAGCTGTACAATTGCATATTTTTAGATTTTCTTGTCCTGGGTTACATAATTATTTTCCTTACGTACTTTTTTCTAAATGGTAAAAGAATATGCAGTTCATAGATGTGTGAAACCACTTCCAAGCGTCTGTATTGTATTGCAAGCTTGGAAGTGAAGCTTTTTTATGTTTTCTAGTCACAATTAATAAGAAAAAGTTTAATTATATTTAACAGGTATTATTATTTATTTTTTTGCAAAATATTTTGTTCTGCTTCTAGTATTTTATGCCACTTCGCATGTTTTGGAGAGGATGAGGTAAATAATGTACCATATTTCCTAGCGTTGAGATGCACTGGCGTCCAAGACACACCCCTTATCTGTCCAGCCAGATTTAAAAAGAGCAAATTTGTTTAAATCCTAAGGAAAAATAAGTTTCAAATTTTCACAAGTGAGGGGTTTTGGTAAACATTATATTATGTAAAGTACTCTCCCACTATCTATTACTAAAGAGAAAGGCTTATAATCAGTGCATCCTACCAGTGTTAACATATGGATCTGAAAAATGGAGTCTTAAAATATTTGTGGAACAAAAACTTCAGTGTCAAAAGGGGACTGGAGAGAATAATGCTTGGCACAACATGGAGGGGTAGGAAGAGTATTACATTAGGGAGCAGACCAAAGTTGAAGATATTTTGATTGCATTTAAAAGAAAAAAGTGGACCTGTGTAGGATATGTTATGTGCCGAACAAATAATAGAACTAAAGTAACAATGGCAATCCAAAGATTGTAAAAACAAGGAGGTCAGACAGAGAATTAAACGTAAAGATGAATTAGATAATTTTGCTGGGTGGCCTAGAATAGATGAGCAGCCAATAAAGAGGAGTGGAGAAGTTTGAGAGAGGTCTTTGTCCTGCAGTGGACTCGAAAAGGATGATGATGATGATGATAACCAAAGGACCTTCCACACATGAGGTGAGGCATATGCCCAACGGGCACTGGGTGTAATTCTCTTGCTTTTAAACTGTTACCAGATCAAACAGTCTCCGGCAGGCAGTGGGTACAGGCAGGCGAACCTGTGAGTTGGACCAGACGGCAAAGTGTAGTCAAAGCTGTGGTGAACATCAGACAACGTCGGGCAGTGGGCTAAACTTGGTGTCAGAGTGCAGTACAACAACATGGGACGTAAGAATTGTTGTTGGACAATTAAAGCTAAACGTATAGCTTTGTGTACCATACTGATTGCTATGTGCTATGTGTAGGAAGAAAAAGGACAGGAGACAGAAGAAACAATGGTGTAAAAAGTGGTTGGAAAATAGAACAACATTGGGAAGTCACGTGACACTTTTACGTGAACTAGAAGATGGTCATCACAGTGATTTTAACCACTACATGAGAATAGACCCAGATACCTTTTATAGACTTCCAGCGACCAGGCACGGGCATTTCGATGGTTTGCTCGTGGTTTTCTCGTTTATGATGTCATCTACACTCGTGGTCGCCACCCACCCACAAAACTGGTAACAGTGTTTGCCAGTCGTGCATTTGCCTCTCGTGTGGAAGGGCCTTAATATAGGCATTTATATTTATACAGGAATTCAAATTACTGTTTAGTGTCAATGTATTTTCTCAAGAGTTAGGTGTAGGTCTATAAGAAACTTAATTTGTCATTCAAGTTGTAGGGTATTTTTGGAAAAAAGGTGCTTCAACGCCAGGAAATACAAAAATAAAAAAAGGCATAGCTGATTGATTTAGATAGGTCACTTAAATGAAACTAATAATTTGTTGAGTATAAAAGTGCTGAGAAATGCTTAACATTCTAAGTAAGTTTTATTAAGACCTCTATAGAGTTAGTGTGAAACTTGCCAATTTGTTGCAATTGTTACCATGTGTGACGGAGTGGCTGTGATTTTTTATGATGTTAATTTATCATCGTCATCTCCACTTGATCTTAATGTTTAATGGTGTACATCTTTGCTGCTCAGGATTCCAGGTTCTTGAGGCAGCCCCTGACAGTCACAAGTTCAAGCTCACCATGTTCCAGCCCACAGACCCACAACATTTCTACCGGACTGTGCGCAAGGAAATGAAGCTTCTCAGCACCTCCCTCCCACCAGGCATCTGGGTCAGGGGATATGAAGACAGGATGGTGAGCTGTCCTGTTGGACTTGTCTTGTATCCATATGAATTACATGGATAGTTTTTGAAAGGTCTTATTAATGATGATGGTGGTGTGGTGCTGGTGGTGGTGGTGGTGATGATGATGATGATGATGATGATGATGATGATGATGATGATGATGAGAATAGATGGAATGCTGCTATGATTAATCTTGCAGGCCTAAATTTGTAAATTCTCCTTCAGTGTCATCCTAAAGACTCGGTTGTTCAGTGAAGGAGAAAAGGATAGAATGAATGTGAAAGAAAATGTTGAAAAACTTTTTCACTTCTTAATAAGAACAAAAGCATATTTTGTGTGGAGAGCAGACTTCTTCTTGCATATAATTTTTGCCAATACTCGGGGTGTTTTGTTAATGTTAATTTTCTCATTAACTTAAGACAGTCATGTTCATCTTGTCATTTAAACCTAAGTTCACACTGACTTCCTTCAGGACCTGTACTCTGTCATGATCCGAGGCCCAGAGAGGACACCCTATGAAGATGGCCTCTTCTTCTTTGACTTCCAACTTTCTGCAGACTACCCTCGAGCTCCTCCTCTGTGCCACTATGTCACGTATTGTTCAGACAAGCTAAACCCAAACCTTTATGAAGATGGAAAGGTAAGTGAATATGACATATTTTGAAACCTCTACAGAATGGTAATCTATCTATCTATATACCAGGCTGTTATCTTCCTGAAGGGAGGTAGCCAACACAAGGCACGCATACACACGCCCATGTACACATACATATACACTCACTTAGCCCCTAGGCCTCCTTAGGAGAAGAGAAGTACATCCCATCCAAACACAGTGTCAGGTCAGTCACAGAATGGGGATGAGGGAGAGGGTCAGATCCACAATAAAGTCCTAAGGTTTACCTGTGCTGCTTCCTAATTAACTCATCCCTCCTCGCACCTGATATGATCCAAGAGTCACACCAAATGCATGAGAACCTCCTCTAAGGGTGATATATATATATATATATATATATATATATATATATATATATATATATATATATATATATATATATATATATATATAAATGAATAGATTTTCATTATTGTTGTTATTATTTGCGTGATTGATCTGATGCGCAGTGTTTGTTTGGGTGGTGTGTACTTCTCTTCTCCTATGAGGGCCTAGAGGCTAAGTGTATACTATGTATATGTGCATGAGTGTGTGTATGTGTACCTTGTCTTGGTTATCCCTCTTTAGGGGCATAAAAACCTGGTATATAGATAGATTATTATATTAATAGCTCTGGTGGGGGCTATAAGAATTCTACCACCATAATCCCTGTGGTTCATAAAAGGCAACAAAAGGAACAGAGCAATGGGTCTGTGTAGCCCCTCCTTTGTATATTCTATGAAAAGACAAGGCGCAGAAGGGGAGGGGAAAGCAATGTCTCCATTAACCCTGGCGTGCTTTGTCTTGGCTAACCCCTTTTAGGGAGATAACAGCCTTGTATATAGATAGATTATTATTAATACTAATATTATTGTTAATAGACAGAGGTGAAGTCTAGGATTAATGATGTAGGAAAGGTGTTGGGAGGAATGAAGGTGTTTAGTTGTAGAATGATGATGATGAATGTAAAGTGCATTTCTATAATTTTCATTTGCCTGTGTGCACTAAGTTTAGTGTGTTTTGGTGGTGTGACAGGTGTGTGTTTCCCTGCTGGGCACGTGGAGTGGGAAGGGCACTGAGGTGTGGACCAGCCAGAGCAATCTTCTCCAGGTCATAATCTCCATCCAGGGTCTGTATCCTACAAATTCATCTTAGTTTAATTCTGTGAAAGTTAGACAATAGTATTTTTCTTTAGGTCTACCTCTTCCTGACTTTGCATGTTTAGAAATCATGCCATCATGGCTGCCTTTAATTTTGGTGAGGCATTGAATAAATTTCTGTCAGTGGTCTACCTTTCTATTTCTCCCACAACACATGTATTTTAAGATTCACTAATGCTAGTACCTCACAAAATGTTTAGATTTTCAATAATTTTGATCAATTCGTTGTCTCGGAAAATGACTGATCTGACTACTGATATCAGTATAAACTACCTTGTTTAACCATTTTTTTAGATGTAGAAATCACTTCTCAGTTAGGTGTTCTCTCAGTTGTTAAAGTTAACATACATTTTGATTTGAAAAGTGGTTGGTCATGGATATCCACCAATCTTTACCCATTAGATGAGCCATAGCTTCCTTGCCATACTAATCCTGAACCAGTGAGCGATGGTGACAAATATCCTTCTTTAGCTGTTTAGAAGCTTTAGTATATTTTCTCTTGTGATGTAAGGGATAAACTAATTATTTGCCATGGAAATAACTGTTAATCAGCTGTATTAACGTTAATCAGCTATATTTACTGTCACAACATGCAGTATAATATGGTATAAGCTGCAGAACATAGTTTGTATGTGTGTTTGATTTATAGAATAGAAACACCATCAATTTGCAACTTAGTACTGTTCTGCATTTCTCAAATATTTATTTCAAATTTCAGAAAAATTGTACATGTGGTCTTCAGGTTTCAGGTCTAACTCACTAATATAAATGCCTACCACAAGGACACAATTATACAGGCAGTAATATCTTGAACTTATTGTAGCTTGGTGATGAGGCTAGAGTTAGAATGTTATGCATTATATTTTATGAGTTCCCTTTGACAACACACAATGCTCTTGTCAGCAAATAAACAGGTGACATGTGTTTTGCTATTTTAATAATAGCTTTGAGATCTTAGTGGCATTTAAAAGACATCATGAAGTATTTATTATGTGAATTGTGGTAAAGTAGATGCAAATTAATTCTTGTCTATTTCAAGCATAATCTTTTCTCCTGCAGGATTAATTCTTGTAAGCGAGCCATATTTCAATGAGGCTGGATATGAACGTCAGAAGGGAACACAGCAAGGACGGGAAAACTCTCGCATGTACAACGAAATGGTTGTATTGAAACTGATCCAAGCAATGGCTAAAGTTATTCAAGCCCCTCCTGATATATTCAGAAACGAAATAATTCATCACTTCCATATGAAAGCAGCCAGGTAAGTTTTAATACATCATCCATGTAAGGGAAAGTAATTTTGCATATGATGTCCATATGGTCATTGATGTGGTGACATCTGCTTATCTCATGGTTGCAAACAGTGCAGAGAAGGAAGTGTCTCTAAATTTCAGTTCTTTATATCTTAATGGGACATCTTTTGATGTCGGGACTGGTTTCAATACTATTAGATTAATAGATTGAAAAGAGAACATATGAATTGCTTTTTTGGTGCATCTTTAGAAGAAAATGATAGTGTTTTGATGAAACGGTATATATTATGTAGAATATATAATACCACTTATGTAAATTGATCTCAAACCCAAGTATGGTGTAACCTTCCATGAAAGCATGAAAACTATGAAAAAGGATATTTGTGTCTTTATTTATTTTTTAGTTGACAAGTTTGCTACATTGCCAATGATTCTTCATATTTCATACAGATTATTTTCTTTCAGACAAGTGCAAAGGTTGGAGTGTTGGCTGGAAATCTCAGAAAATTACAACATCTCCCACCCACTGTCACCAACAACTCCCACCACCTTCAGGGAAATAAACGATTCAGGTACTTTTTTAACTTCAAAATTTTTAAAAATATTCTATTCTGTTCCCTGATGGTTTGTGCTTTCCCGTAGAACTCTTGAACTTGTTCTCTAACAAGAGAACCGGAGATGAATCTCATCTTATAGTCCTCTTCTTCAGTTTCTGCCAGGATCTTGAAACTGTTATAAGTCGTGATGGGTAAAAAGGATTTATCATTAGTTGGTCGGACACCATTTCTCACCGGAGTGACAGAATAGTAAGATTATATCAATAACAATTATGTAAGAGGAAGTATTTAGGGCTACATAAATCTCAATACTCAAAATAGTTAATAATCTCTACAAGGTGTATCACTTATGTATGTGCAAAGAGTTGTGTGTAATGTTTAGAGTGTAAGGATGGTAAAAATTGCATAGTCTAGGAGTCGATACGGATACTTCTGTGAACTTCTATGAACAGAGGTCAGACAGAGAATGACCTCTAATTACTATGATTACATACCCACATAATATGTTAGGATTGTTGCCTCTGAACACTAAGCAGTATGGGGTGATGGATCCACTTATCTAATAATGAATTTAAAATGCCAGTATCCTTGCTATGTTGTTCTTTTGGGGGATAAAGCTCTTCCCTCTCATGAATACACCAGACGACTCAGAGAACAACTCTGTATACCATCGCATCGCCTAAGTCTCTTCTGTCACTCTACTGTGTATTTGGGCTCTTGCATATGGAATTCCCTGACTCAACATATTAAAAATGCCCCCTCTCTTAATGCATTTAAAAGCAGACTTAAATATCATCTCCTGGATTTATATTAGCCAATAATCCTTTTCTCAATTAACCCTCGCATAGCCTACACTAGTATCTCTTTTACACTATCATCAACTATCTTCTACTCTGTCATCCCTTCCAACTATTCTATACAGGATGTGTACTCCTTTCTATACTTTAAAAACATTAATTCTCCTTAATTATATTCAGTGTCTCCCCTACCTACTTTGTTTTGTTTTTTTTCTTTTTAAGTCAGTGTAATTTGTATTACCTTGTGTTTTTTCTAATAATATATCTCTTATTTTAAGTTAGGGTAATTTTGTATTAACTTGCATTTTTCTAATATTTCTCTTATTTTTAACTTAGTGTAATTTGTAGCTTGTATTATTTTCTAATATATCTCTTATTTTTAGCTAGTATAATTTCCATTATCTTGTATATTTCCTATTCTCCTTGCCTGAAAAGCTTTGCTTATTATAAAGGCTAGCCATAAATAAACAAAACAAAATATATGTATTTTCTTCTTGGCTATAATAAAGTGTTTTAAAGCGTTTTAAAGTGTTTTACATAGATGGAATATACATTATTTTTGTTAATTTAATTGTTAACTTAATTGTACTACTTTTCAAGAGGTTAATTATGAATTTTTATCCCACAGCTGTCAAGGTTGATTTACCAGAGTTTCCCTTGATTCCTGCCTCCAAGGGCTTTTGCATTACCCTGCGTAAGACTCTTAAGCAGTTCAATTCCATACTGGAGAGTGTTGGGGTGTCCTTTGACTCTACACCTGACCCAGCTGAGGGCAAAGCTGCACTCACCCCCTCAGAGACCCACGCTTCGGCTGCCCCACCAGCCCTCACCGACCCTGAGAACGCTGCCGGTCATAACTCGTAGCTATTATCCAATTCTAGCTCATTTTTCCCATTTATTAGTAGTCTATTTATTAATGTTGCTATTCAGTGCCTGTGTGGGTTGTGGAGTTCATTGGGCCTTGAGAAGTATGAATTTTATAATTTGTTCGTTTTTTCCAATATGGTAAATCTTTTTCCATTTTATAATGAGGCAAAGAGGAGATGATATATTGCCATTACAGTCATGTTTTTTTTATTTGACATACTTTATTTAATAGGCAGTACACATATTCCTTCGTATATTTGGTTATCCTGATGAACTGCAGTTATTAATCTGTTAATAATCTATATTTTTGTGAACTTTGTGATAATGATACCTCTAATGCTACTTATTTATTTAGTTACTTTTATATCTGTGATTCTCATTTACTTTCAGTATTTAAAGTATCATCAATATACCTTTACTTATGGTTTATTTCCACTTCTGAATTTACTGCAGGAACATGCAACTGTTTAAAAGTTAGACCTTAAGTAATGTTGCTTTTCCCTACCCTTATATATCTATGAGGGTGAGAAGTCCTCCTACAATAGTCAGGCTTTGTCATATTCTCATATTGTGAGGTTTGGCCTTCAGTGTAGATGTGGAAAGGAAAGAGATCATGTCTAACTTTCTAGGATATGTTAAATGTATTAATTCTTTTTATATATTCATTCATCTGTTTATTTATTTTTTTTTTTTTTTGTGGGTGGTGAGAAGGAAATATATTACTGTTGATATTTTAAATGGAAGCTGGTGCTCATTAAATAGTTCGTCACTAACTTTATATTTTTTTAACATATAGGTCACTTTGCAGATTATAGTGAACACCACAAAAAGATAAATGTAATACCAATGGTATAGGAACAACATCTGTCTCTGCAAGAAACCCAGAGATTTTTGAAGTATTTTATTATATTGTATAGTAAGGACACGTTACGTTTGCAGTTGGAAGGGTTTAGTTCTCGTAATTTTTTGGGTCGCTGTCAAGCGGTGAGCTGTGGGCTCCAGACACTGCCACTCCCTTCCCCCAGACATAGGAAGCTGTGCAGAGTAGTGAGGTGAGCTGTAGGTAATTTAGTAACTAATTTCAGTCTTCTTCTATCTTCTTATCTAATTGAAACCACTGTAGCATTCATTACAAGTGCCTTTTTTTAATAACTTTATTTATTTTCTTTACTAATTTTTGCTATTAACCTTTTTAATCTGAAAATTAGGTCATGAATTTGAGGTGGATGAATGTGGTAGGTAATCAAGTCTACAACCACCACAGAATGTACTTAGTCCTTTCCATTGTAAGACAATGGAAAAAAACCCAATTCATGTTATCTATTTTACAACCTATACAGTGGGAGGCAGCTGGTTCATTGTACTTCTGGCTTATATTTATATAAGCGTCAAAATTGTTAATTGTTACCATTGCTGTTTCAGATCTTAGAGGCATATAATGAAATGCCACTTGCTTACCTATCAATTTTTTTGCTCAGATTGGTATTGATATCCTAGAATAACGTGGCAACAGTCAGGACTTTAATCTCATTGAAAACTGCTGAAAATTGACAGGCGAGAATGAAGCAGAAATTAGTAAACTTCAAAACATTATCAGTATAACAGCTAATTAAAGTGCTCAAAACTGTGTGGACCATGGAAATGGACCTTGCAGATATCCAGAGCATTGTCAGCATTATGCCCAAACATCTCCAGCTGGCTTTAAAGGCAAAAGATGAAGTGACAAAATACTATAAGATAAAAAAACACTAATAAAAGTGTTTTTGTAGGTTAGATTTTACTATTCTATTGAACAGATTCGACCTTCTAAATGGGAAGCACAATTTTTTCTGTGGTGGGTGTATGAAAATCATATATATGCTATTAAGAACTGTTTAGGAATTGGATATGGGTAGCACAAACATTTTAGTTGTGGTTGATAACATTAGTCATGTCTCTTAAGTAAATGATTATGTATAACTTTATCTAGTGGAATGTCCCAATATTGTTTTGAAAATCAGAATTTTAAGATAAAAAAAAAATACTAGTTAGTTAAAAAATAACTATTGCAGCTGTCACTAAAGATTGGAGGTTCAGCCATTTCCCTTGTGTTATGAAAATTGCACATCAAAATTTGCTCTTGTGATAAAGACCTAATTGGGCCTTAGGTAGGGAACTGTGAATTGAATAAGTCCTCAAGCTTTAAAACACAAGATTACTAAATTCAAGACATTATTTATTACCTGTAGCATAGATTTGTATTTGATTGCCTCGTGTCGTTAGATTAAGTATTTATGAAATAGCTTTTATGATCGAGTTGTTGGTGACTTTTGTATAGCTGATGATATTCTTGTTTAGCATGAATGAAAAGACTTGTCATGTTCTTGAATGTGTGGCTCAGTCCTGTTTATTTATTTGAGTGATATTTGGGATTGAATCTCATATTGCAAGTCATAATTGAAATGCATCACATTTTTGGTCCTTGCATATCATAATTTTGTGGTTTAGTTACGTTTATTATTATAAAAGTTATACTTCCAGAGTACCTGCGTTTTGATGTTACATTATCCATCTATGTCATAATCCATGGTTTGTGTTTATCCTTCTAACAACCATCACATTCTTTTATGCAACACACCATGTTTTGTAAATGTTGTATGTGTATTGATTAATTAATTAGTTTATTTGTTTTATTATTTTTCTTTTTACTTCATGCTTTTCCTTTGTACACAAGTATTTGAAATATATTTAAAAAACCGCACATTATATTTCTCTAAAGGGACTGTTATGTAGGTACCCATTGTAATTAGTTTCATACCACCTAAATAATTAATTTTCCTTCCTCTCTGAATTGTCCCTTCATCCACCTGCTGCACCCACCCACCCACCCACCCACCCAATTGTTGAGGAAAAGTCTACAGAATCAGAAACCACTTACATGATCCAATCCTGGTATTATCACTGTAGGAAATGTAGCTGCAGATGGTTATAGTTCAAATCATAATAATTATCTCCACTTAAGTCTGATTGCCATTTATTTATTTATTTTTTTCATTCACGAAAGCATACTCCTTTAGGCAGGATGGATTATAAATTGCTTACCACCAAAAGTTATACATTTAGTTGTTAAGTGTGTGTGTGTGTGTGTGTGTGTGTGTGTGTGTGTGTGTGTGTGTGTGTGTGTGTGTGTGTGTGTGTGTGTGTGTGTGTGTGTGTGTTTGTGTTTGTAGTAGTAGTACTAGTTGTAGTATACAGGGCCTGAGCTACATTTGTGTAGTTTTGTCTCATCTATATTTGTCCAGTTTTTCCTTCAGTTCTACATTCTTTGCCATCATCACCTCTTCTGTCAGTCCATTCCGAATGTCTATATTTCTTTGGGGAAAACTACTTTTTGTGTCGTTCAAGCAAACTCATTTTTGCTATTTTTTCTTATGTTCCCTCAAATATCTAGCCTCTCCTTTTCTTTTCATTATTAGATCTTTTCTTTCAGTTTCCTCCAGGTTGTTTATCAATTTTCATATTGTAATTAATTCTCCTATTTCTCTTCTTTGCTTAAGTGTTGTCAGTTGTATTTCTTTTAAAGCTTCCTCGTATGTTAGGTCTTCCAAATCTGGCACCATCTTAGTTGCTGTTCTTTGCATTCTTTCTAATTTCAAGACATGCATTTTCTTATGAGGAGACCATATTATTTCTGCATATTACAGCTTTGACCAATTATTGTAGTATAATTTTTTCTCATTACCTTATATCTTTGTTTAAGTAATGAAAAGCCATTCATATATTTCTTAGTATTATAAATGTGTCACCAAATATTTTATCTATGTTTTTCTGGTGATAAGTTGTCATTCATTACCACTGTCCAATTTTTATCTTATTTTTCTATTGAAATAATGTTTTGTCCTAACATATGTTCAAATGGGTTTTATTCCACTCTTTCCCATTTTCAAAACATGGCTTTTTCCTGCATTAAATTGCATTTCCCATGTTCTGCTCCATTCATATATTTTTTTTATGTTAATCTGTAACTCCTCGCAATCTTTGTAGTTTCTTGTGTGTGTGCGTGTGTGTGTATTTACCTAGTTGTATGTATACCTCGTTGTGATACACAGTAGGTGAGCTAAGTTCGTGGGGTTCTGTCCCATATCTCGTGCTGTCTACTTTAGCTTTAAATTTATTAATATTTTTGGCCTGGACTGTTTCCTTTCCTAGGCCATTCCAGATGTCAATACATCCGTAAGGGAAGCTATATTTCTTGATATCACTTAGATACCCTATTTTCTTTGATTTCTTGTTGTGGCCTCTTGTTACTCTTGTGTCACAAATAAACAAATCCCTGTCAATTTTTTCCATTCCTTTCATCACCCTGTACACTGCAATTAGGTTCCATCTTTTTCTTCTCTTCCAATTTTTTTTGTACTACCAAATCTTTTTCAACGTGTGTGTGTGTGTGTGTGTGTGTGTGTGTGTGTGTGTGTGTGTGTGTGTGTGTGTGCGTGTGTGTGTGCATGCACTCAAAACTCATTTGTACATAATTTAATTTTGTTTCATTATGCTTTGTCTTGTTCAGTGTGGAGGGTATAAAGAAACAATGAACACACACACACATACACACAGTGGAACCACTCCTGCCAGCCATCTGGCAAGGCATGGGTTGAAACCCTGCTCTGGTTGCTAAGGATTTTTCACTGACAGTGAGCAGTTACTGGGAGTGTGTGATGTGAGAGGTGTCAGCCTTACTCATAGATCTGTCTCTTATGAATTTTGAGCTAACGATCATGAGTTCATGGTCAATTACACACACACACACACACACACACACACACACACACACACACACACACACACACACACACACACACACACACACACACACACACACACACACACACACACACGCACATCACTTGTAAGGATACCAAAAAACACAATTTTTCATACTGAAGCATTTATATCTGGGACAACCTAGAAACAGAAGTGGCTCATGTTAGGGATATTAAGAATTAAAGCTTGGTTGCATAACAGTAGATATGGAGACGGGACAGTGCGAGCATAGTTCTTTTTTTGTATGTTACAACTTGGTAACCAGGTAAATACACACACTGTAAAATGTGTTTATGTATGTATATGATATGCATGGCAATTCTTTGAATACAGAGTGGTGTTTTAGGTTGGCTTGCATGATTATGTACTTTTCATATCATATTCTTATGATTCATTTCTTAGATTAAAATCAATTTACAGACAAATTACCCAGTGGTCCAGCTCATAGTTGCCAAAGTCTACAAAGTGAATGATGTATGTAAGGTATATACATGTGCAGTGCATTCTGTTAGCCTGCACAGTATTTCTAGCTCCAGCTGTAATCTAATTTTAAAGTATGAAAAAAGTAGAGCTGCATTTAACTAATAGTTGCTTGATGCAAACATTTTCATAACCTTGCTTATTCTATTGTCTCATTCCTGTGTGACAGTACTTCCCGTATGCTTGAATTTCTGATATTTAAGAATTTACCAAAGATAATCAACATGGGAAAGAGTTGTAATTCTGTTGCTGAAATTTTTATAAATAAACAAATTAACATTGGCGTTATTGGATCACAGATGCAATATGGATGTTGGAAACTTATACTGCCTTAAGTGGGCTTCTCTCTATAAATGACATTCTGTTACCTTTCCAGTCGTGCTCAAACTGTTGTTCCTTCCTGCCTGGCAGGTAGGCTGCCTAAGCCACAGGGAAGATATGCTTAGGAGGGGATGGCTGGTACTGAAGTGGCTGTGATAAAGCTATAATGTTTATCTGATTTGAATTTGTATCTTCATGGCATACTGGTTATGATAAAAGAAAATATGTAGAATATGGGAAAGTATTTACTAGACAAACTTTTGTAGAAAGCAAATCCAGCTAATTATCATCAATCTGTAGTTTGACATGCAAAAAATATGCTAAGTTAGAGTAAATATGATAGTGAAGATTGAAATACTGCATAATTAAGAGCTGCCCAGATCAAGCAAGCTATATTAGGATTCATGTGCACTGCTTTTGTAGACATTAGTTTGGCTTTCAATTCATGAATTTTTGCTAAATTTGCACAAAATGAACTTGGTGATCTGACGCCTAATTTAGTCCTAAGACAGTTTCATATGTTCTTGTATATTCACAAAAAATATGATATAACAATTTTCATATGGTAGTTCTTTATTTTGTGGATATCAAATAGGTACATAGAGAACATAATGACATTAGTATGACTTAATACTGTTGTGAAAATATTCATTTAATTAAAACAAATCTTTATTTGGAATTTGAATGTCTATCTATTCTAAATATCAGGCTGTTATCCTCCTAAACACATCCATGCACACATACATGTACACTCCTCACTTAGCACCTAGGCCCCCATAGGAGAAGAGAAGTACACCACACCCAAACACACTAACTGAAATGGGACCGAGGGTGGGGGTCATATCCACAACAGAGTCCCAAGGTTTACTCCTGCTGCATCATATTTAACTCATGCTTTCTCCCTCCCCACATCTGATATAATTCAAGGGTCACACCAGATGTGTGAGAACCTTCTCCTGGAGTCGTTAATGCCGCATCATTAATCATACATTCACCACTGCTCTCCATTTACTTCTATCTACTTCTATCTTCTATCATTCTTCTTCTTTCCTCCACAGACATTCTTCTTTCATTCAATTCTCTTTTCACACCATCTATCCATCCTGTTCTTCGCTGTCCTCTCAACCTCACACCTCTCACATCAGGTCCTACTTTTCTTTTCACCAACTGGTCCTCGTCCATTCTCTCCTTGTGTCCAAACCATCTCAACACCATTTGCTCTGCTCGACTAGCCAACTCTCGTAACACCAGTTCTCATGCACACTTACTCACTTGTCACTTGGTCCTTATGCGTTACTCCACACATAGTGACTGCAATACTTATCATTATCATTCATATAATTAGGTGAGCTGATAGGTGGTGTGGAGAGTGTACAGCCAGGTGTTTGGTGGGTGTACAAGGGTGCTCTTAATCTAAGATAAAGTTGACTAACAAATAAAATGCATTATGCAATGATGTGTATGCATATATATATATATATATATATATATATATATATATATATATATATATATATATATATATATATAATATATATATATATATATATATATATATATATATATATATTATATATATATATATATATGTATGTATATATATATATATATATATATATATATATATATATATATATATATATATATATTATATATGTATATATGTATATATATATATATATATATATATATATATATATATATATATATATATATATATATATAATATATATATATATATATATATATATATATATATATATATATATATATATATATATATATATATATATATATATATATATATATATATATATATATATATATATATATATATATATATATATATATATATATATATATATATATATATATATATATATATATATGTATGTATATATATATATATATATATATATATATATATATATATATATATATATATATATATATATATATATATATATATATATGTATATATATATATATATATATATATATATATATATATATATATATATATATATATATATATATATGTATATATATATATATATATATATATATATATATATATATATATATATATATATATATATATATATATGTATATATATATATATAGCCATTCATGCATAACGATTATATATACTATTGGGGGTAACAGCAGGTTGTGGGTATCTAGATATGTCATAGTACATCTATGCTTTTAAAATGTAAATAATGTCCAGAAGCAGGCTAAAATCTTGCCATGCTTCAATCCCAAACCAGTAGCCAGGGAACCTCAACCCTCCACCAGCAGTACGTCTGGGTGGAGCTTTTTTTTTTAGCTCTGGCTCCTTCAATTTGCTCTCCTAGATTTTTTCTTACGATAGTGATTCAGAATAGTGGTTGGAAAATAGTTAACAGTACATATACAACCTCCCTTTGCTAACAAGACTCATGTGTTGCATCAAAATTGTTGAGTGTTGATTTCTTGTGTTTTATTTTGCATTTATTGTATGTAGCAATTTCAGATGTCTTGATATTTTATAAGTCAGGAGGGTTGGAGCCCCTATATATATATATATATATATATATATATATATATATATATATATATATATATATATATATATATATATATATATATATATATATATATATATATATATATATATATATACACACACACACACATACAAAAACAAAGATACAAAATAGTTAGCACCGTTAGAATTCTTACCTACTGCCCTATTAGATTTATTTTATACCTTATTTGATATCCACAAATTTTTGTATTGTTAACTTGCCGTGACCAGGAGACACTAGCCATTAATGGATCCAAAGATCCTCCACAAAAGTTCCATTATAAGACCACCTGTCTAGTAATGGAAGAACATGTGATTTTCACTCATTGATGCAGACAACTACAAAGCCTTTAATATTTATTTGTGGAAACTTGCTTTTGAAGCATCTGGACTTACTGGTTTTATTTACATAACTGTAAACTTGCACAAATCAATAGACTCTCTATAGGTATAATTTTGCGCTCTTTTGTAAACTTTCATCATGCTGTGAATATTATATGGGCAGTATGTTGGACAAGAGTGAAGCTATTTATTGTTCACCTGTGTTTGAAACCTTCATTAGAAAGTACACATATATTTCATATAACTGAAAAAATTATCGAACCTGAAACAGTGAAATATATAAAGAATGAAAGTTTCTTATATAGTGTCATTATCATCATCATCATCAACAACCTCAAGAAGTCCACTTCAGGACAATGGCTTCCCTCAAACTTCTCCACTCTTCTCTCTGGGCTATCTGTTTATTCCAGTTTATTCCAGCAAGGACGTTCGTGAAATGATGCCATCGTTTCATGAAAGTCCCAGCCTGTGATTATTTCTATTCCTTAAGGTCCTTTCTACTTAACCGTTGGCAATCCTTCTGTTCTGACCTTTTAAAAAATGCAGTTAAACGATTAGTCTCTCCTTGGTCAGACCCATGTCACAAGAACTGACAGGAGCAGATTGCACTTACACAATTACGTAAAGGCTACACCAATCTCACTCACTCTTATCTTATGACACATTCCCCACCGATCCTTTGTATGACTTGTAATAACCTCTCTCTGTATATCACTTTCTTTCTTTTTGTCCTTGTTACGCTGCTGCCCGAGCTGCAGCTTTCCCTTATTTAACTCGTCTATCCTGATCCCCCCACCACCCCCGCCTTAATTATATTCTTACAGAATCACCACATTTTCACTTAGAGACAACATAATTTCCTTCCTGTGACAAACCGACATCCTCCACTTGATCTGACCATTTAACTATAACTAACTAATTTTTCCCCATCATAGTTTGCCTTGCCTCTGCTCTGCCGTCTGCCTTTTACCT
Organism: Cancer borealis; assembly: GCA_036785275.1. Taxonomy (NCBI): domain Eukaryota; kingdom Metazoa; phylum Arthropoda; class Malacostraca; order Decapoda; family Cancridae; genus Cancer; species Cancer borealis. The sequence goes on from JAXIVD010000800.1 coordinate 75,042, forward strand.
TAACATTGCGCCATATTACCTCTGATGTTGGGCTATCATTTATTTTTTGCATCAACCCACTCACTCACACCAGCAAACATCTCATCTCTCCATCTAGTTCTGCCTGCTTTCTTTTTTTGTTTCTGGATTTTTATGTCACCTCAGTGGTGCAGTGATTAGCATGACTGACTATAAATTTGTTGGCCTGAGTTCAATCCCGGTGCCTACTTTTTCCTTTTGATTGTGGTCAAGATGTCTTCAACTTTGGTCTGTTCTCTAACAATTATGCTTTCTTCCTATCTCTCCATGTAATGCCAAGCATTATTCTCTTCCTTTGTGGACTTTGAAGTTTTCGTTCCAAGGCTTTCGTAAGACTCCAGGTTTCTGATCCATATGTTGAACTGGTAGAATGCACTGATTATATACCTTTCTCTTCAGTCAAAGTGCATAACATTGTGTTGCTTACCAAAAGTACTCTATACCATCCCTATTCCTTTTTTTCTTTTTTTCATATTCTAGATTTGCACTAATTTTCTGTCCTAAATAGTTGTAGTCTTGGACACATTCTATCACATCCTCATCTACTTTAATTTCTACTGTAATTATTGAATATTATCTTAGTTATCTTATTCGACATTAAATCCCCTTTCTGGCTTTCTCTATGCAACTGCATAATCTGCTGTAGGTGTCGATTTGCTCATTATAACAATATCATCAACATATCTAAGATTATTTTGATATTCTCCATTTATCTGAATTCCTGCTTCTTCCCTTTCCAAATTCTTTAAAATTTCCTCTGAAATCACCGAGAACAAATTAGGAGAAATATTGTCGCCTTGTCGGACACCTTTCTGTATTGGTATTATATTTCTTCTCATAGCATGGCTAGTAATAAATTCTTTTGTGAACCAATTGTATCCCTTACTTTTTTGTTTTTCCTTTCCATATGTGTGTGGGGAACAGCATGAGTTTCTAGTCAGGTCTTCTCTTCTCTTGTCTCTTTTTCCTCATCATGGGGTGTTGTGAGGGTGAAGAGGTTCCTCTTATGGGTATTTTGTACACAGAATTTTGCTCTCTTGAGTTTAATTTGAATCACATTTATTTACCACGATGTCAATGTAATATAACCTCCCACTATAAATTATAGTATATAAGGGCTATTCAGTGTTTCCACAGGTGTTTCTATGCACAAAGTTTTTATTGATATACTGTATTGGGGTTTCTTGTGATTTGTTTTGATGAGGATCTTTGAGAATAAGTCAATAAGTGTTTTGATTGTCATGACCATCATATTAGTGGACAAATATTCATGAATGCTTACTTTATTATATGGAAAATAAATTTTCTTATTTTGTAGTACATTTTATGTACCATTTTCATTAATTAGTCATTAATGTTTTATGAGTAAAGAAATTGATTCTTCAGGTTCATACTTGCATAATTTTGGATAAATTATAGAAGTTGTTGCTTGATATATGAATAATTTGTGTCTGCACATGTGAAAGATGAAATGACATGATACATTATTAGAGATGCTGATGTTTGCAGCAGAGCACTGTCCATATAATGTAATTGGCACTGCATGTAGATACCAGAAATGCCAGTTACAGGTTAGTCTCACAAGCAGGCTTTGAGGGTTTATTTTCAGTTTGTGTTAGTCCAAGGAATCATTGATGTTTCAGACTTCAGTCATGTATGTACAGTTTGCTTTTGAAGAGAAGACTTGTGAAATATATTTGGATACAATTTTGTATCATGGTATGTTGAATAGTATCTTGCAGCATAAATATAGTTATACATTAAAGAGCTAAAGTTGTTAATCAATTTGCAGAATAACAAAGGTGTTTGTTATTAAACTTTTAAATGTTGATTTTGAGGATATAATAGTGTTCATGTGTCATAGTATAATTTTTCTATTCAGCATAATAATTACACAAGTTGAAAGTATGTACAATATTGTCAGGTGAGAAGTGTCAATTCCTTGCATTTTTTAGCTTCATTGTTTCACCATTTGACACCTTTGGTTGTATGTTGTATGAGCTATATTACAGTAAAATATAATTAGACCATTGTTTGTTATGCCATCCAGAAGCCCACTTACTACATTGAAGGCAAGTGAGATATTGAAGGAGTTCAACATACACTATGATTAGTGACCTTTGACTAGTGCTGTGCAAATGAGAGTAATCAAGGTAGATAATGTGTTCATCATGGGAAGATGAGTCAATTCGGGATTCACTTGTCAGTTTTGTTTTTTCCATACATTTTACTTCTTGTCATATGAAGATGCATTGATATGATGCATATGTTTTTACTGTCAACCTATGTGGCTACTTGCAGTGGTTGTTGACTCTTAACTTCAGTTGGCAATTCCTTTTCATGTTGATGTGACCTCGGCTCAGAAAACTCTCCTAACTACCCACTTGTCAACTCCCTCGTCCCTTCCACCTCCACTTGTGCCTTCTTCCTTAACACCAACTCCTCCTTCCACTTCCATATTTTCCATTATAAACACCTTGGAACCGTACATACTCCCTAAACTTAAAACCACTCACCAACTCTCTACTCTGATCTCACCCTCTTCCATAACCCTGCCTGTCCCCTCCTCCTCTCACCCTCACCCACGTCCATCCACTACCACTAATCACTTTCCTTTATCTAGCCTCTTTGGTCCTCACCTATGGAACTAATACTTCCCTATCCCTGTTCATGCTCCCTACTTGGATAACATTTTTCAGTTTAAAAAATGCATCTAAAGACAAGTGGGAAGAGTAACTTTACTTTCATGACCTCTGATCTCACCTTGTCATTGGTTAGCCCGACTGTTCTTAGCTCCTTTCTATTTAGTCTTTGGCTATTCTTCTGGTCTGACCTCTCAAATAATAAACTTCATGCAGTTAAACCATCCATCTCTCCTTAGTCAGACCCATGTCATAAGAATAGACGGTGGCAGACTGCACTTACATGATTACATATAAGCCACACCAACCTCACTCACTTCTTATGACACACTCCCCACCGACACTTTATAGGACTTGTAATGCCTTCCTCTCTGTATCTCATTTTTTTTCTTGTCCTTGTTACCATGCTGCAGCTTTCCCTCACTTAACTCATCTATCCTAACCCCACCCCTGCCTTGATAATATTCTTACATAATCACCACATTTCCACTTAAACAACATAAATTTCTTCCTATAACAAACCCACATCCTTCATTTGATTTAACCATTTCACTAGAAGGGAGTGCTATACAGTGATGTATGTGTGGAAAATCTTGGAAGGCAGAGTACCAAATGTTGGCATCGCGGCAAACCACCATCCAAGACGAAGCAGGCTGTGTCACATCAAAGGAAGTCAAGGTAGTGTGCAGGGTATAAGGACACTAATTCATCACTCCTTCACACATAATGATCCTAGACTTTACAACTGTCTCCCGAGTGACCTTAGAAACCTATCCAACATCAGTCTTGACTCCTTCAAGAGGAGGCTGGATAGGTGGTTAGGTGGCCTGCCAGACCACCCACCAATCCCAGGATACCCCAGCAGTCACCATAACACACTACCGGAAGTCTGCTAGCTACGGGAAGATGTTGAAGAAGAGTGGAGGCCCACCTCAGCTTTGTCATTAACAGACAGAATCCACCAAAGTAACCAAAGTAAGTAAGTAACTATAACTAACCGTTCTTTCCTTCCCCATAGTTTGCCTTGCTGTCATCTTTTTGCTCTGCTGTCTGCCTTTTACCTTAACATTGAGCCATATCACCTCTGATGTCTGATGCTTACTTTTTTTTTCTTTGCATTGACTCACTCTCATAGGCATTATATTGCATAGAAATAAAAAAATCACTAAGGTTGTATAACTGTTTAAAACAAAAATCTTTCATTATATACAAAGAATATGATTAGGAGTTATTGCAATTAGCAACTCTTCCTCTAGTGACTAGTTAATAAATGAGCTAAGCCTGAATACTGTACATATGTATATACACTCACGTAGTTATACCCAAGGTACCCAATACATTCATCTCTGAAGTACATTTTACAGTATGCAAATCTAGACACCCTCAAACATATATAAATCTACATGTCACCAACAGCAACCAATCAACCTCATACAACAACAGTTTCCATGAAACAATGCAAGACACTCAACAAGGCACTAGAATGTCATTTCTATGAATAAGCTGCCTTAAACTTTCAAAGTTAAGTAGAGTACAGTAACTGATGAGCTAATGTAATATATGAGACAAGATCTATATCATATTAAATCATAACCAATGCGGAGGTAAATTCACAAACAAATCAATGATGAAAATTCTAATGTCTTCATCTATACTCACTTAATTCCATCACAACACTCATCACATCATATTAGGATGTTTAATGCAAGTATGTATCTGGTGAATAACTTGTAACACTTAGTAGCTAGTCTTGCTTACTGGTGAGGCAGACACTTGCACTATAGTAAATGTTTTTCTACTGATCCACACCCATAGAAATAATAATTGAGGCAAACAATCTTCATATCCGCATGGCATTTTTCATCAAAATACCTAGAATAAATAGAAATTTACTATAGAGTCAACATTAAAAAATGAGTGAAATTACAAGTTTCACATGAAATTTTTCAACTAGTGAGTTTTCATTTTAATTTTTCAACTTTTGGATAAAAAAACTAGTCGGCACTCTTCTCTAAGAAGAAACAACTGCTGACCAAAGAGGAAACTAGTGAGGTTAAAGGAAAAAATAAAGTAAGTGTTTTTCTATGGCACAACAAAACATATGAACCACATCTTTACCTAAGGACAAGTAATAAACATGTTACACCTTTTTTAGAAAGATGAAAACTTAATGCAATTAACGAATTGCTTTAAAAAATGAAAATAAACAAACAAACTATATATATATATATATATATATATATATATATATATATATATATATATATATATATATATATATATATATATATATATATATATATATACATTCTCTTAACGCAGTATTTGCTGGACAAATGCACCTTAATTTCTTACATCCTCTTTCATTCATATTATCACTTGCTGCAGACTTGCAGACTGAAAATATAAACTAGCTATCAATAATTATATCCTAATTAATTTTGATACCTATTTATCAATGACAACAAATGAGTGAAAAACTATGAATCAAAAGAAATAAAAGATATCTCAAATTGATGTTCAGAATTATCTTGATGGTTACTGCAGGACACAATTTTTTTCATCTGTTGTTGCACACAATTCAGTTGCCTCACTTTCCAGTGCTGGTGCATCATCTAACATTTCTTTCAAGTATTCTGCTTGTGACATCCATCGCGTCACCTCCTCTCTGAGCAGGTCTTTTCTGCGTCCTTTTGGTTCATTTTGCATCAGTTCCAAGAGTTTTCCAAGGGCAAGTTGGTATTTATCAAAGGCTATAGAATAATTGCCTTCTTTAACATACAACTCTCCTGATGCAGCAATTTCTATTGCTGTTCGTATCTGAGGAGTAGTTGCTGTCAGTCTCAGCAGCTCCTCTCGATTTCCTCTATACTCACTAGTTTTCACTGATTCTTGATTGGGGATATTTGGGATACTTAAATTTTTTACACTTTCACTTTCACCATTAACAACTTTCTTTAATTCTTCTGTCCTTCCCATGTACTCAGTGATCTTCCGTCTCAAGGCCACTCTTTTACTGGCATCTCTTTCATTATGTAGAATAGGAACCAAGTACTGCAGTGCATGACAGTAGTTCCTGCAAAAGAAAGAGAAGAGTAATTTGGTATTTATGTAAGGATTTCTTAACTTAGATTGTTGGGGTAAATGTATGACATGAGAATGACAATGTGAGAATCAGTAATCTGTACGAAAATAATGGAAAAAATTATGAAAATGATTACTTATTATTATCATTATAGTTTTTGAGGAGAGAATAATGATGACTTATAATAATGACATGAATCCATTGAAACTCACCTGTAAGCCTCTTCATACTCTTTACATTCATCAAAGTTTACAGCCATTTTCAGCAGTTCTGTTGCCTTATTCATACTTTCTGGTCCCGACTTGTGTTCAAGGTCCACGAATGGATGAGAAAAGAAAGCTTCAAAATCTATTCTCTTGCTCACATCCCTCTCCAAACATTTTCTTAACAAGTCTCTACATTCAGGTGTTATATTGGCACCAAGGGGCACTTCAATTGGCTTGTCTTTTTTAATCTTTTCAATCAATTCGTTTAATGTCCTTGAAGAATATGGAGCTTTTCCAAATAGACACTCATACAGGATGACACCCACTGACCACAAGTCCACCTTGGCATCATACTGGTGCTTCAGGACAATTTCTGGAGCCATGTAAAGAGGACTTCCTTTAATGGTGCTGTTAGTGTCTTCTTCAGGCATGTGTTGAGCAAGACCAAAGTCGCCTATTTTCAACACCTGGTTTTTCTTCGATTTCAGGAGTATGTTTGAAGGTTTAAGATCCAGGTGGCTGACATTCTGTTCCCGCATGTACTGTAGGGCTGACGCTAGCTGCTGCAGGAACCTCTGACACACATTCTCAGGTAAACGCTGACTTGACTTCACAAAGGCTGACAAGTCGCCACCACTACAGTACTCCATAAGGATGTATACATACTTGTCATCCCAAACAAAGTCCAGCATCTGTACAATGTGTTCATGTTTAAGCTTCTTTAATATCTTTATCTCAGATTCCAGGTTATTGAGGGCAGTTTTGGAAAGACTAGACTGCAACACACACTTCACGGCAACTACTTCCCTTGTCTTCCCCTTTTTATACGCCTTGTACACATCAGCGTAGTTACCAGAGCCTATTTTTTCAACAAATATATAGTCTGGAATGTTAGGAGAGGTGGAAGACGTTGCCATTATGATGTGAAGTGTCAGTCACGTCCCATCAGCTGACACTTGACGCAATGTTGTTATCCTGCAGTCCTGTCAACATTACTATTAACATACATAAAGCGATGAAAATAATACAAGCACGATAATAAGTGAAGAAAAAATAAAACCACTATAAATAAATGACTATGACCGAAAGATTTCTCATATATAAAAAATGAAGAGAAGGCCTGAGGGCGGTACCGTTGAAAAGAAAAAAGCACCCGCCATTTATCAATCAGACATCTGTCAGTCAGTCTTCGTGTTGCTGTCATTTAACACGCACGCTGTCACACTTATAAATGGTGTCTCGTGTTGTGTGCAGCCATGGAAACCACATGTTCTGTACCAATGCATCCACACCATTACAGCCTCGAGGTGAGTGTGTTCCTTCCTTTTAACACAAGTATAATGATAATGTTGTGTAGCCGTACTTGGTTCATTTAAACAGCCGGTCTTTTAAACTAAAACTAAGCTGGACTACAATAAGCTTTCAATAGATCACTGTAAGGCTGTTAACCGTTAATTACAATCCTGAATAATATGTGTTGGTGTTCTAAACAGGCATTACAACTTCCTTACCTTACCTGTACTCATTTTTGGCTCGGTGGTAAACTTTTATATTTTCACCTTGTATTGATAAACATGTTGATGTAGTGTCTGCCACAAACTCACGGGTCATGCATTTCGGAAATTAACCAGATAATTGTAGTGTCATTACTTATTGATGTTACTGGCGGCTACAAGTATCTAAATTATTAATAAAGTAAGCACTCGCAGTCCATGTTTGCACCTGAACCCCGTAGACTGACGGGCTTGTTCTGCGTGCCATAATTTTTTTTATATATCCGTATAAAGTTATAAATATATGCATCCCTTATTTTGATGAGCCTTAGGTGGTCACCCTATTCTCAAGTAATATTGATGTGCTGACTAAAGGAAAGTCCACTTTTAGTCACTCACTGTGAAAGAACGCGATTTCTTTTTTTCTTCATCGGTAACTTAAGGTAATCAGTACAATACAATTTTATATTTACTTTTAGCTTACTTTCTTGCAGTAGACATGACTAGTTTGGTTGCACCTGTCTAGTTTAGTTTGACTGATCATTGAAATGTTAGGCCTTCTCTTTATGAAGATAGTGTTCCTGCAAGATGGAGTGGAAGACATGAATGACCAAAGATAAGTACTGCATAAAACAGGAAAGGAGGTATGACAGCGCAGTTAATATAAATCTTAACAATGTTTTGAAATAATCTGCTATCTGTTTCTCTTACATATAACTAGTTTATATTTCAGATGTCACTCCTCCCTTAAAAAACTAGTGATTTACATTGAGAGAAAGTAGCAGATTAATACATGACATCAAACCTTATCGGAAATAAATTTTTGTTAGTGTCAATTTTTCTGAAAAAAATACTTGTTACTGTAAATAACAATGTAATAATCATCAAGACTAGTAAGCAGCCACGGGGTCTTGAGTGTGGCGCCCCCTCACTCTTACTCTGTCACCTGCTCTGCTGCAGCCAGCTGGTCACCTTTGCTGAGTCTGCTTTTTTATTTATTAATTTTCTAATTGATCAAATCTAACATTTTGTAACCAAACCTAATCTTCAATCATCCAACCTTAATTTCTACTTGCACTAAGCGCCTTAGTGGTGCAATGGTTAGCATGTTTGACTACGAATCCGTTAACTTGAGTTCGAACCCAGATGAATACAGTTGGCGCATAGCCCATCCAGCTCTTCATCCTCCCAAACGGGTACTTAGAGAAGTCTAGGATAGGTAAACTGTGGAAACTCGAATGTCACAGTGGCCTTGTGTCCTGGCGTAAGAGATTAATTTCCACCACAGGCTCAAAGGCCAATGTGAATTGAGCACCAGCAGCTACAGCGTGTCCCCACTTTACCTTTACTTAATTAGTCATAGAACAAATATTCATTATGACAGTTGTACAGTTTAATTAGGTGTATCAGATGCTGCAATGATATTTCCAATATCTCTAATAGTTTTCGAGAAAATGAGGAGGCACGTAATTTTATGGGAAAAGATACAATTTTATTTTACTGCGTAATTATTAGTCATAGAACAAATATTCATTATGACAGTTGTACAGTTGAACTAGGTGTATCAGATGCTGGAATGATATTTCCACTATCTCTAATAGTTTTCGAGAAAATGAGAAAGAAAGTCATTTTATGGAAAAAAAAATACGGTTTCATTTTACTGTGTAACTTTTAGTCATAGAACAAATATTCATTATGACAGTTGTACAGTTTAATTAGGTGTATCAGATGCTGGAATGATATTTCCACTATCTCTAATAGTTTTCGATAAAATGAGAAAGAAAGTCATTTTATGGAAAAAAAAATACGGTTTCATTTTACTGTGTAACTTTTAGTCATAGAACAAATATTCATTATGACAGTTGTACAGTTTAATTAGGTGTATCAGATGCTGCAATGATATTTCCAATATCTCTAATAGCTTTCGAGAAAATGAGGAAATTCATTTTATGGCAAAAAGATACGGTTTCATATTACTGCGTAATTATTAGTTATAGAACAAATATTCATTATGACAGTTGTACAGTTTTGTTAGTTGTTTCAGATGTTGCAATGATATTTCCAATATCTAATAGCTTTTGAAAAAATGAGGAGGAAAGTCATTTTATGGAAAAAAGATACGGTTTCATTTTATTGCATAATTATTAGTCATAGAACAAATATTCATTATGACTTTTGTACAGTTTAATTAGGTGTATCAGATGCTGCAATGATATTTCCAATATCTCTAATATCTTTCGAGAAAATGAGGAGGAAAGTAATTTTATGAAAAAAAAATACAGTTTCATTTTACTGCGTAATTATTAGTCATAGAACAAATATTCATTATGACAGTTGTACAGTTTAATTAGGTCTATCAGATGCTGCAATGATATTTTCAATATCTCTAATAACTTTTGAGAAAATGAGGAAAGTCATTTTATAGAAAAAAAATACGGTTTCAATTTACTGCGTAATTATTAGTCATAGAACAAATATTTATTATGACAGTTGTACAATTTGATAAGGTGTCTCAGATGCTGCAATGATATTTCCAATATCTTTAATAGCTTTCCAGAAAATGAGGAGGAAAGTCATTTAATGGAAAAAAGATACGGTTTCGTTTTACTGCGTAAATATTAGTCATAGAACAAATATTCATTATGACAGTTGTACAGTTTAATTAGGTGTATCAGATGATGCAATGATATTTCTAATATCTCTAATAGCTTTCGAGAAAATGTGGAGGAAAGTCATGTTTTGGAAAAAAGATAAGGTTTCATTTTACTGCGCAATTATTAGTCATAGAACAAATATTCATTATGGCAGTTATACAGTTTAATTAGGTCTATCAGATGCTGCAATGATATTTCTATTATCTTTAATAGCTTTAGAGAAAATGAGGAGGAAAGTAATTTTATGGAAAAAAGATACGGTTTAATTTTACTTCGTAATTATTAGTCATAGAACAAATATTCATTATGACAGTTGTATAGTTTAATCAGGTGTATCAGATGGTGCATAAATATTAGTCATAGAACAAATATTTATTATGACAGTTGTACAGTTTAATTAGGTGTATCAGATGCTGCAATGATATTTTCAATATCTCTAAAGGCCCGTCTACACTAGAAGCGTTTACATGTGTCGCATAACTTCGTAACGTCTTGCCTTGTTTTCACGAACACGATTTTAAGGAGAAATGTCTTGGTTGGTGTTGCCACAATTTTCCTAATATATTTCAATCTTAATGCTTGTTTTTAGTTTTCTTTTATATTAAAAACGACATATATTATATACATATTTTAAATTATAAGCACTGAAATGATCTCAAACATCTTAATTTCTTCAGATTTATTCGAAATAGATATCATGGTTTCTCCGTATATTTCGCACCGCTTCCATCCTAAGGTAGAGGCCAACATCTCGCTACGTGATACAAATTCCCTTATATATTACAATCATTATGCTTGTTTGTGGATTTCTGTTATATTAAAAACAACATTAATAATGTAAATATTATGTATTTCAACAACTGTCATGATCTCAAACATCTTACTTTCATCTTATTTATTCGTAATGTATATCCTGCTGATTCTGTATTGAAACTACAGCACCCTCCACACTTGTCCTAAGCCCACAACATGTCCAAATATCGTCGTATACAGATCACCTTACCAGTAGCAGCAAGATGTGTGTGTGTGTGTGTGTGTGTGTGTGTGTGTGTGTGTGTGTGTGTGTGTGTGTGTGTGTGTGTGTGTATAAGTGTGTGTATGAGTGTGGGCGTGGGTGTATGAGTGAGTGTGTGTGTGTGTGTGTGTATGTATGAGAGTGTGTGTATGAGTGTGGGTGTATGAGTGTGTGTGTGTGTGTGTGTGTGTGTGTGTGTGTGTGTGTGTATGAGAGTGTGTGTGTATGAGAGTGTGTGTGTGTGTGTGTGTGTGTGTGTGTATGAGAGTGTGTGTGTATGAGAGTGTGTGTGTGTGTGTGTGTGTATGAGAGTGTGTGTGTATGAGAGTGTGTGTGTGTGTGTGTGTGTGTGTGTGTGTGTGTGTATGAGAGTGTGTGTGTCTGTGTGAGCACTGGATGTCTTCACATGACGCGGGGCCCGGCCTTCGTATCTGCGCTCGCTCCAAGTGAAATTTTTGTGTTCGAAACTGGATCTGTCTTCAGTGTCTAAATTTTCTTTGAATTACATATTTTTGTGCAATATACAAAAATCTTATTTCTTACTTTAATTTGATGAAAATAATTGTAAACAATATGATATGCTTTTTACTTATTATTAGGAAAAAGGGAACAATTGTAAGTCGAAGCTACAACCACAAAATGCATTGAAACATCAACACCCACACATGTTTGAATGTCACATCTGGTTATTTTCTACATTCTCTAATATATTACAAGCTTTTTGCTTGTCTTTGGCGTTCTTCTATATTATAAACAATATATATAATATAAATCTTATGTAGACGATCAACTATAATGGTCTCAAACATCTTACTTTCTTCTGATTTATTTGAAATATATACCCAGATTCTTTCTCATGAAAACACACACATCCGCTTCGCCCCACCCACGTAGAGGACCCAACGTTCGCAATTTTCAACACTTCCCTAATATATTTCAAACTTTATGCTTGTTTTTGGTTAGCTTTTATATAAAAAACAACATATATATTATAAATCTTATTTATTTCTACAACTGTTATGGTCTTGAACGTCTTACTTTCGTCTTATTTAATCGAAATATTATCTCGCTCAGTGTCTACACAGATGAAGTTCTGAAGTTGGTGAGCTGTGATTCGTTACATGAGAGGATGCAAAACATTGGCAAACGCAGATATTCGTATATTGAAAGTGTTTGCGATATTTTGGTCAGAATTTGCCTAGTCATTGCATCTTGGCAAGAGGTCTTGACATTACATGTAAACGCCTTAGGACTGGGCAGTCAGGGGGGCAGGCCGACCGACGAGGGGGTAATGGGGGTGAACGTCCTAACACGAGACAGGCGTTGTCAAAAGCCCGCGCCTTCTCAGGCGGAGTGAAAGAGGAAGTTTCTCACAAATTTTCTCCGAACTTGAAAAGGAATGCTCTGGTGGCTTTGAGAGCTACACCAGAATGCTTGTTATTTTATTATATAAATTGCTCAACAAGATTGAACCTTATATGCGTAAGGAAGACACCCATCTCCGCGAGAGCATCTCTCCTGGTCCGCGTTCAGTCCGTCACTGACGTTCACTCACCCAATCAAATGCCTCTCGCTCAAGACTGTTCCCCCCACCCTCTAGCCCCGCCCACTTTACCATATATGGGAGTCGAGACTGCCCAGTCAGGCGATCCCCCGACTGGGCAGTCCTAGTGTAGACGGGCCTTAATAGCTTTCGAGTAAATAGGGAGGAAAGTCATTTTATGGAAAAAAGATACGGTTTCATTTTACTGCGTAATTATTAGTCATAGAACAAATGTTCATTATGACAGTTGTACAGTTTAATTAGGTGTATCAGATGCTGCAATGATATTTTCAAAACCTATAATAGCTTTCGAGAAAATGAGGAGAAAAGTAATTTTTATTGAAAAAAGATACAATTTTATTTTACTGCGTAATTATTAGTCATAGAGCAAATATTAATCATGATAGTTATACAGTTTAAATTGCTGTATCAGATGCTGCAATGATATTTCCAATAACTGTAATAGCTTTCGAGAAAATGAGGAGGAAAGTAATTTTATGGAAAAAATATACGGTTTCATTTTACTGCGTAATTATAAGTCATAGAACAAATATTCATTATGACAGTTGTACATTTTAATTAAGTGTATCAGATGCTGCAATGATATTTCCACTATCATGTATCTTAGATTTAAAACATAAATCTACTTCCTTTTCCCTTTGCCCGAAAAGCTTTGCTTATATAAAGGCTAGCCCATTATGTGTATAAATAACGCAATGTATCTCAAACCTAGGCTATAATAAAGTGTTTAAAGTGTTTAAAGTGTTTATCTCTAATAGCTTTCGAGAAAATGCGGAGGAAACTCATGTTTTGGAAAAAAGATAATTTTTCGTTTTACTGCGCAATTATTAGTCATAGAACAAATATTCATTATGACAGTTATACAGTTTAAATAGGTCTATCAGATGCTGCAATGATATTTCTAATATCTCTAATAGCTTTAGAGAAAATGAGGATGAAAGTAATTTTATGGAAAAAAAGATACCATTTCATTTTACTGCATAGTTATTAGTCATAGAACAAATATTTATTATGACAGTTGTACAGTTTAATTAGGTGTATCAGATGCTGCAATGATATTTCCAATATCTCTAATAGCTTTCGAGAAAATGAGGAAAATAATTTTATGGAAAAAAGATACGGTCTCATTTTACTGCGTAATTATTAGTCATAGAACAAATATTCATTATGACAGTTCTACAGTTTAATCAGGTGTATCAGATGCTGCAATGATATTTCCAATATCTCTAATTGCTTTCGAGAAAATGAAGAGGAAAGTCATTTTATGGAAAATAGATACGGTTTCATTTTACTGCGTAATTATTAGTCATAGAACAAATATTCATTATGACAGTTGTACAGTTTAATTAGGTGTATCAGATGCTGCAATGATATTTCCAATATCTCTAATAGCTTTTGAGAAAATGAGGAGGAAAGTCATTTTATGGAAAAAAAATACGGTTTCATTTTACTGCGTAATTATTAGTAATAGAAGAAATATTCATTATGACAGTTGTACAGTTTGATTAGGTGTATCAGATGCTGCAATGATATTTCCAATATCTCTAATAGCTTTCGAGAAAATGAGGAAAATAATTTTATGGAAAAAAAGATACGGTTTCATTTTACTGCGTAATTATTAGTCATAGAACAAATATTCATTATGACAGTTGTACAGTTTAATTAGGTGTATCAGATGCTGCAATGATATTTCCAATATCTCTAATAGCTTTAGAGAAAATGAGGAGGAAAGCCATTTTATTGAAAAAAGATACGGTTTCATTTTACTGCGTAATTATTAGTCATAGAACACATATTCATTATGACTGCTGTACAGTTTAATTAGGTGTATCAGATGCTGCAATGATATTTCCAATATCTCTAATAGCTTTCGAGAAAATGAGGAGGAAATTAATATTATTGAAAAAAATATGGTTTCATTTTACTGCGTAATTATTAGTCATAAAACAAATATTCATTATGACAGTTGTACTGTTTAATTAGGTGTATCAGAGACTGTAATGATATTTCCAATATCTCTAATAGCTTTCGAGAAAATGAGGAAAATAATTTTTTAAGGAAAAAAGATACGGTCACATTTTACTGCGTAATTATTAGTCATAGAACAAATATTCATTATGACAGTTATACAGTTTAATTAGTTGTATCATATGTTGCAATGATATTTCCAATATCTCTAATAGCTTTCGAGAAAATGAGGAGAAAAGTAATTTAATGGAAAAAAGATACGGTTTCATTTTACTGCGTAATTATTAGTTATAGAACAAATATTCATTATGACAGTTGTATAGTTTAATTAGGTGTATCAGATGCTTCAATTGTATTTCCAATATCTCTAATATCTCTAATAGCTTTAGAGAAAATGAGGAGGAAAGTAATTATATGGGAAAAAAATACAGTTTAATTTTACTGCGTAAATATTAGTGGTAGAACAACTATTCATTATGACAGTTGTACAGTTTAATTAGGTGTATCAGATGGTGCAATGATATTTCCAATATCTAATAGCTTTCGAGAAAATAAGGAGGAAATTAATTTTATTGAAAAAAATATGGTTTCATTTTACTGCGTAATTATTAGTTATAGAACAAATATTCATTATGACAGTTGTACAGTTTAATTAGATGTATCAGTTGCTGCAATGATATTTCCAATATATCTAATAGCTTTCGAGAAAATTAGGAGAAAAGTCATTTAATGGAAAAAATATACGGTTTAATTTTACTGCGTAATTATAAGTCATAGAACAAATATTTATTATGACAGTTGTACAGTTTAATTAGGTGTATCAGATGCTGCAATGATATTTCCAATATCTCTAATAGCTTTCGAGAAAATGATGAGAAAAGTAATTTTATGGAAAAAAAATATGGTTTCATATTACTGCGTAATTATTAGTCATAGAACAAATATTCATTATGACAGTTGTATTGTTTAATTAGGTGTATCAGATGCTGCAATGATATTTCCAATATCTCTAATAGCTTTCGAGAAAATGAGGAGGAAAATTATTTTATGGAAAAAAGATACGGTTTCATTTTACTGCGTAATCATTAATCATGGAACAAATATTCATTATGACAGTTGTACAGTTTAATTAGGTGTATCAGCCAAGTGCTCTTGGTAGCGAAATAGGGTAGTGACCAAGGGAATCGGTACAGATGAAAGGCTTTTGGAGTGGGAAAACCGCTTGGGAGAGTCATATGTATTTGGATGGACCACTAAAACCTTAATGATGGAATAAAAATAAAAATAAAATTGGTTGTTTGTGCAGTATCTATTTATTTACTATTTTTAATATCAATTAGGATAGTATACTAATATTTTCTTCACGCCTTTACAATTCGCACTTATTTTTCAGGTGAAGATGTCCTTCATGCTAGAAGCCTTCACCTACAGCAAGGTATACAAGTGTTTTCATCCTCCTCTTTCTCCTGAACAATAAGTGAGTTAATTAGAATAAAAGAAAGCACCATACAACGGAGTTCATACAGCACTTCTCTTCACCAAGATACTCTTACCACACACAACTCAGGCTTCACCCACTTCATGTGCAACACAGGTATATATATTTGTATATATATATATATATATATATATATATATATATATATATATATATATATATATATATATATATATATATATATATATACATATATATACATACATATATATATATATATATATATATATATATATATATATATATATATATATATATATATATATATATATATATATATATATCATCCTCCTCCTCTATGTGTCCACTGGAGGATTCCACTCATCCCTGTCTGTTCCAGGTTACTCCAGCAAAACTTCCAATCTCATCTCTTCATTTATTTTAGTATCGAGGTTGTTTATTTAATTTTTCAAATAACTTTTTTCCTTAGGCAATCCGTTGAAATTTTACTCATTTACGTTAACCTTCTCCAATAAATTCTCTATATTTTTCACATCAACTCACCTCTTTCCTAATTCCTCTATTTTCACTCTTCAATTTTTCAATCTCTACCTTCTTGAGGTTATTTGTTTAATTCTTCAAAACCCTTCTTTCCGCCCACCATTCATTGAAAGTTGACTCATTGAATAATTGCAAGTTGCAGTTTCCCCGTATTGTTAGGATGGATTTTTTTTCATTGAGGTTTATTTACCAGCAGGATTGATCTCTTTCTGTGAATTAACAGTCGAAATACACAAAGAATCATCACTAATTACAAAGGTATACAAGACACAATATGTAATTTATAATTTTTTAATATAACCAAACAACCAGTTTATGAAATATAAAGAATACAGATTTAACATACCGAGTTAAAATTCATTGCCAAATTAAAAACTTGGAAAGTTCTATATTTGGTAGTAGTTGTAATTTATTATAATAAAAAAAGCTCCCAGAACCATACAAGCGATTCAGCAAATATAAAAATATAAGCAATAACACCAGATAATTATACTATGCAAAGTTATTGAACTACATGCAATTTATGATGAAACTTTGGCTACAATTAAATGTGTATTATTTTAGCAGCTGAAATGAAATACTGAGCAGTGTGTTCTTGATGCTTCTTCATGCTACTTGGACTACCCCAACTTGAACATCTGCGGGTTGGCACCACAGAGTCCTTGTACAGCTTCTACAGTCAGCGGGGTGTCTGGAAGGTAAGCAAGTTCATGTAATGCATATGAAGAACTATATAAATGCACATGCCAATGTTAGATTATGTAAATTCAATTAATTAGAGGACTCTAGAAGTGGATGGATATATAGCTCTAGCA
>JAXIVD010000800.1:96021-118521 GCA_036785275.1 Cancer borealis
TATATACAATATATATATATATATATAATATATAATATATATATAATATATATACATATATACTACTAATATATATATATATATAGATTATATATATATATATATATATATATATATATAATATAATATTTTATATATATATATATATATATATATATATATATATATACATATATACATATATAAAATATATATACATATATAAAATAAAATAAAAATTAAAAAAAAAAAAATATATATATATATATATATATATACTATATAAGATATATATAATAATATATATCTATATATAATATATTATCATCCTCTATGTGTCTACTGGAGGATTGCACTCATTCCTGTCTTGATATCTGTCTGTTCCATGGTTACTTGAAGCAAATCTCACAATCTCATCTCTTACATTTAGTTTAGTTTCGAGGTGTTTATTTCATTTATCAAATAACTTACTTTCCTTGCATACTTCATTAGTAATTTATTCATTTACGTTTACCTACTCAATAAATTCTCAATAATTTTAACATCCACATTACCTACTTCCCTAATCTTCTATTTTCACTCGTTCAATTTTTTCAATCTCCCTTTACCTATATTGATGTTATTTATTTAAGTCTTCAAACCCTTCTTTCCGTCTACCTTTTTTATTGAATACAACCAGTTTATGAAATATAAACTATACCGGTTTAACAGCATCACATACATCTAACATACCGAGTTAATGATTAATTGCTAATTAAAAGCTCGAAAGTTCTTCCAATTATAGTAGTTAGTAATTTGGTATAATTAAAAAAAAAAGGCTCCCAGAACCCATACAAGCGTTCAGCAATATAAAAATGTATGCAATAGGAGATATTATACTATGCAAAGTATTGGGATTACATGCAATTTATTGATTATACCTATGATATAAAAACATTGATCATAAGCTTTGACTACAATTAAATGTGTATTATTTTTAGCAGCTGAAAAATGAAATACTGAGCAGTGTGTTCTTGATGCTTCTTCATGCTACTGGACTACCCCAACTTGAACATCTGCGGGTCTGCACACAGAGTCCTTGTACAGCTTCTACAGTCAGCGGGGTGTCTGGAAGGCAAGCAAGTTCATGTAATGCATATGAAGAACTATATAAATGCACATGCCAATGTCAGATTAAATAAATTCAGTTAACTAAAATTGAGCCAATTAGAGGACTCTAGAAGTGAATGGATATATAGCTCTAGCAGGAAAGGAATTGCATGGTGTATAGGTAAAAATAAAGGTGGCTGTAGAAGGGAGGAGCAAATGTTGGAAGGAATGTTGATGAAGAAATGAGGATGAGGACTTAGTAATAATCTGTATCTATATGTAGAAAGGAGCTAATAGGAGGGACATAATCACAGGCTGTGACTTTTATGAAACTGTCATCTGTGGCGGCTCGAACCACTGAAGTTATGAGCCATCGGTCATCCAGCTCGAGCTCTGTTGCCACTAAAGCCTCAGAACATTACTCATCGAACTCAAGCACATTCGTTAGCTGACTCATCAACACCATCCAGGGAGGAGAACTGCTGACGGGGCCAGTCTTCGTTCATGCGTTTACACAACCTCTCTAGTACTGTTCGTTGAGCAGTATTACTTGGTCAGTAAGCTGCATCGTTTCTCTGTGTGCTTACATCAGAACCACTATAGTGGTAACCCCGGAGAATCCAAAACAGCCTCTTTTGAATTTTATCATGGCTACTGAAGACAGCAATGATCAGCAGAACGCAATTTCACTCAAGCTGCCCACCTTCTGGACTTAACAGCCCCAAGTGTTGTTAGAACAAACTGAAGCCCAATTCCATATACGCCAGATGACTGCCGACAACACCAAGTACTACTACCCGGTAAGCGTGCTGGACCAGGAAGCAGCTGGGCACCTCATCGACCTACATAATCCACCAACCAACGCACGTACAAGGGGATTAAAACGCTCCTTAACAACACATTTGGCCTAAGTAGACGTGCAGGTCAGCAAAACAGAGATAGCCTCGACGACCACAAGCCGTCCCTGCTCATGAATGGGATGCTTGCTTTGATGGACAGACACAAGCCCCGCCTCCTCTTCGAACAAGTTTTCCTCAAGCAAATGCCTGACGACTTACGCATAATCCTTGCAGATGACGATTTCAAAGTTTCAAGGACATTCGACATCTTACAGCGCAAGGAGACATGCTGTGGCAGGCCTAACACCAGGTTGAATCCACCATCAACATCGTAGCAGCTATGACCCGATGAATCGCGCGTACACTGACGGAACAACTGTGAATATTACAAACAAGAACAAGTGGTGCTACTACCACCAAAGATGTGGCTCCGAGGCCTTGCATGCATTTGGGAAATATCTTGGCCGGCCATCTCCTCTACATTTGTGATCATCATTTGGGGCAGCGTTTTATCGTTGTCACAAGAGCAGAGATTAGTGTTTTGCCTCCCTCTTTCACGGACACTCACTCCGGGAAGAAAGGTCCTCTCCTGACGCCAACAACACGATCCCCCTTAACTTCAACTGTTGCCGCTTCAAGTAGACCTTTACTATTGCCAACACCTCACAACTACTGTTTGGCGTCGATTTCCTCCAAGCACACTCATTATTTGACGATGTCTTGCCAACGTTGGAGTTGGAGTTGATGAATTTGTGCCACACTGAATGATCAGCACCAAAACTTGGCTCCAGAACCTTTTGAGACAACGAGTATGCCAAGATAATAGCCGACATCTTAACGACTCAGCTCCAATCAGTCGTACCCAAGCATGGGATATTGCACCATATTCCCACCACCTGGTCGTCTCTCCATGCACCTGCACACAGGCTTCCCCCTGACAAGCTCTTACATGCCAAAGAAGAGTTCCACAAGATTGAGGAAATGGGTATAGTGCGTTGCTCAGCTTCCGCTGCACATGGTTCCAAAATTCTCTGGAGGCCCTGTGAGGACTATTGCCGTTTCAATGAGGCTACAAGAGCTGACTGGTATCCCGTTCCCCACATCCAGGACTTCACGGCGAATTTTGATGGTGCCAGAATGTTTTCCAAGACCGATCTGGTACGTGGCTACCACTAGACGAAATCCACAAGACTGCTGTAACGTGTGTGTGTGTGTGTGTGTGTGTGTGTGTGTGTGTGTGTGTGTGTGTGTGTGTGTGTGTGTGTGTGTGTGTGTGTGTGTGTGTGTGTGTGTGTGTGTGTGTGTGTGTGTGTGTGTGTGTGTGTGTGTGTGTGTGTGTGTGTGTGTGTGTGTGTGTGTGTGTGTGTGTGTGTGTGTGTGTGTGTGTGTGTGTGTGTGTGTGTGTGTGTGTGTGTGTGTGTGTGTGTGTGTGTGTGTGTGTGTGTGTGTGTGTGTGTGTGTGTGTGTGTGTGTGTGTGTGTGTGTGTGTGTGTGTGTGTGTGTGTGTGTGTGTGTGTGTGTGTGTGTGTGTGTGTGTGTGTGTGTGTGTGTGTGTGTGTGTGTGTGTGTGTGTGTGTGTGTGTGTGTGTGTGTGTGTGTGTGTGTGTGTGTGTGTGTGTGTGTGTGTGTGTGTGTGTGTGTGTGTGTGTGTGTGTGTGTGTGTGTGTGTGTGTGTGTGTGTGTGTGTGTGTGTGTGTGTGTGTGTGTGTGTGTGTGTGTGTGTGTGTGTGTGTGTGTGTGTGTGTGTGTGTGTGTGTGTGTGTGTGTGTGTGTGTGTGTGTGTGTGTGTGTGTGTGTGTGTGTGTGTGTGTGTGTGTGTGTGTGTGTGTGTGTGTGTGTGTGTGTGTGTGTGTGTGTGTGTGTGTGTGTGTGTGTGTGTGTGTGTGTGTGTGTGTGTGTGTGTGTGTGTGTGTGTGTGTGTGTGTGTGTGTGTGTGTGTGTGTGTGTGTGTGTGTGTGTGTGTGTGTGTGTGTGTGTGTGTGTGTGTGTGTGTGTGTGTGTGTGTGTGTGTGTGTGTGTGTGTGTGTGTGTGTGTGTGTGTGTGTGTGTGTGTGTGTGTGTGTGTGTGTGTGTGTGTGTGTGTGTGTGTGTGTGTGTGTGTGTGTGTGTGTGTGTGTGTGTGTGTGTGTGTGTGTGTGTGTGTGTGTGTGTGTGTGTGTGTGTGTGTGTGTGTGTGTGTGTGTGTGTGTGTGTGTGTGTGTGTGTGTGTGTGTGTGTGTGTGTGTGTGTGTGTGTGTGTGTGTGTGTGTGTGTGTGTGTGTGTGTGTGTGTGTGTGTGTGTGTGTGTGTGTGTGTGTGTGTGTGTGTGTGTGTGTGTGTGTGTGTGTGTGTGTGTGTGTGTGTGTGTGTGTGTGTGTGTGTGTGTGTGTGTGTGTGTGTGTGTGTGTGTGTGTGTGTGTGTGTGTGTGTGTGTGTGTGTGTGTGTGTGTGTGTGTGTGTGTGTGTGTGTGTGTGTGTGTGTGTGTGTGTGTGTGTGTGTGTGTGTGTGTGTGTGTGTGTGTGTGTGTGTGTGTGTGTGTGTGTGTGTGTGTGTGTGTGTGTGTGTGTGTGTGTGTGTGTGTGTGTGTGTGTGTGTGTGTGTGTGTGTGTGTGTGTGTGTGTGTGTGTGTGTGTGTGTGTGTGTGTGTGTGTGTGTGTGTGTGTGTGTGTGTGTGTGTGTGTGTGTGTGTGTGTGTGTGTGTGTGTGTGTGTGTGTGTGTGTGTGTGTGTGTGTGTGTGTGTGTGTGTGTGTGTGTGTGTGTGTGTGTGTGTGTGTGTGTGTGTGTGTGTGTGTGTGTGTGTGTGTGTGTGTGTGTGTGTGTGTGTGTGTGTGTGTGTGTGTGTGTGTGTGTGTGTGTGTGTGTGTGTGTGTGTGTGTGTGTGTGTGTGTGTGTGTGTGTGTGTGTGTGTGTGTGTGTGTGTGTGTGTGTGTGTGTGTGTGTGTGTGTGTGTGTGTGTGTGTGTGTGTGTGTGTGTGTGTGTGTGTGTGTGTGTGTGTGTGTGTGTGTGTGTGTGTGTGTGTGTGTGTGTGTGTGTGTGTGTGTGTGTGTGTGTGTGTGTGTGTGTGTGTGTGTGTGTGTGTGTGTGTGTGTGTGTGTGTGTGTGTGTGTGTGTGTGTGTGTGTGTGTGTGTGTGTGTGTGTGTGTGTGTGTGTGTGTGTGTGTGTGTGTGTGTGTGTGTGTGTGTGTGTGTGTGTGTGTGTGTGTGTGTGTGTGTGTGTGTGTGTGTGTGTGTGTGTGTGTGTGTGTGTGTGTGTGTGTGTGTGTGTGTGTGTGTGTGTGTGTGTGTGTGTGTGTGTGTGTGTGTGTGTGTGTGTGTGTGTGTGTGTGTGTGTGTGTGTGTGTGTGTGTGTGTGTGTGTGTGTGTGTGTGTGTGTGTGTGTGTGTGTGTGTGTGTGTGTGTGTGTGTGTGTGTGTGTGTGTGTGTGTGTGTGTGTGTGTGTGTGTGTGTGTGTGTGTGTGTGTGTGTGTGTGTGTGTGTGTGTGTGTGTGTGTGTGTGTGTGTGTGTGTGTGTGTGTGTGTGTGTGTGTGTGTGTGTGTGTGTGTGTGTGTGTGTGTGTGTGTGTGTGTGTGTGTGTGTGTGTGTGTGTGTGTGTGTGTGTGTGTGTGTGTGTGTGTGTGTGTGTGTGTGTGTGTGTGTGTGTGTGTGTGTGTGTGTGTGTGTGTGTGTGTGTGTGTGTGTGTGTGTGTGTGTGTGTGTGTGTGTGTGTGTGTGTGTGTGTGTGTGTGTGTGTGTGTGTGTGTGTGTGTGTGTGTGTGTGTGTGTGTGTGTGTGTGTGTGTGTGTGTGTGTGTGTGTGTGTGTGTGTGTGTGTGTGTGTGTGTGTGTGTGTGTGTGTGTGTGTGTGTGTGTGTGTGTGTGTGTGTGTGTGTGTGTGTGTGTGTGTGTGTGTGTGTGTGTGTGTGTGTGTGTGTGTGTGTGTGTGTGTGTGTGTGTGTGTGTGTGTGTGTGTGTGTGTGTGTGTGTGTGTGTGTGTGTGTGTGTGTGTGTGTGTGTGTGTGTGTGTGTGTGTGTGTGTGTGTGTGTGTGTGTGTGTGTGTGTGTGTGTGTGTGTGTGTGTGTGTGTGTGTGTGTGTGTGTGTGTGTGTGTGTGTGTGTGTGTGTGTGTGTGTGTGTGTGTGTGTGTGTGTGTGTGTGTGTGTGTGTGTGTGTGTGTGTGTGTGTGTGTGTGTGTGTGTGTGTGTGTGTGTGTGTGTGTGTGTGTGTGTGTGTGTGTGTGTGTGTGTGTGTGTGTGTGTGTGTGTGTGTGTGTGTGTGTGTGTGTGTGTGTGTGTGTGTGTGTGTGTGTGTGTGTGTGTGTGTGTGTGTGTGTGTGTGTGTGTGTGTGTGTGTGTGTGTGTGTGTGTGTGTGTGTGTGTGTGTGTGTGTGTGTGTGTGTGTGTGTGTGTGTGTGTGTGTGTGTGTGTGTGTGTGTGTGTGTGTGTGTGTGTGTGTGTGTGTGTGTGTGTGTGTGTGTGTGTGTGTGTGTGTGTGTGTGTGTGTGTGTGTGTGTGTGTGTGTGTGTGTGTGTGTGTGTGTGTGTGTGTGTGTGTGTGTGTGTGTGTGTGTGTGTGTGTGTGTGTGTGTGTGTGTGTGTGTGTGTGTGTGTGTGTGTGTGTGTGTGTGTGTGTGTGTGTGTGTGTGTGTGTGTGCTTCTGCTTCTGCTTATTGTAACCAGGTAGTTATGACGTCAGCAGCCGGAAGGGAGGGAGGCGACGTGGCGAGCGAGGAGGAGAGCGAGTTTCGCACCAACCACCGAACCGCTTAGACTCCTGTATCTACATGCTCACCCGACATTCCTGCAAATCCCCGAGAAGCCGTAGCGAGTCCAGTCCACTCGCTATTGTTGTGGGGCTTGCCCATTGTTGTATCTGGGCAGGGCTGAGCTGAGAGTGTTCAAGAGCAGTGATGGCTGAGTTGAATGCGAGCGGGAGGAGTGCAAAGTGACTGGCTTTGACGGACCAGAGGCGTTGCAGCTGGGAGCGCTGCATTGGCTAAGCACCTGTTTAACTTTCTACTTAAAGCCTAGAAGTGCGACAGATTTTATTGTGCCATGTCAGGTGTTTATCGTAGTTATTCCACTGGCTAATACTTATATTACTTGTTTGTATTGAAAGACTAGGGACATAGACTACACCATACTTGACTGGACACTCGCGACAATCGCTGACAGACGATATACATTTCAGTCCTATTGATTCCGCTGCTATGAGTGATGACAGATAATACTTCATTTATCAATTCATATTCTACTTAGGACATTGTATTACATGTCTTTACAATCAGTAATGATTGCTGAACCATTGCTGAACCTAAAAAATGATTTTACAACTTGTGCAAATAGGAAATTAACATAAAGATTACAAGAATGAGTGAAAACCGTGTGGGAGTTGTGTATAAAGCATATTGTTTATAGCAAAAATTTCAGGCAAATTGGCAATAATTTCTGAAATAAAGCATCACATATTGTGAAATCACCATTCCTGAATATGATTTGATTGTGATCAAATGCCATATTATCGTTATATCGGCTTGGGAATGAGATTTTCACAACAATTCGTGGCGCGTAGCTGAGAAAGCTAATCTTACTGTGATGCCTTGGTATGAAGGGTTAGTCAGTCACCCACTGACACTGGAAGCAGACGGACGCGCTACTGTAGCTTCTAGCTGGACACCGGACTCGTTTTAGCAGTAAGTATGCAACATTTGGTTATTGTAATGTCTGATTTATAAGATTTTAGGAACATTTCTGTTCTAAATTCATATAAAACTCCTTGTAGAAACTGAGCGTAAAACGGTGAATGATGAAACTTTAGTAGCGGTCATTATTTGATCATGGCTACCATCACCAGTTATGTATTTAAAAATGACCGTGCGAATTTAACAAATAGATACATATCACGGTCATGGTCTAACCAAGTTAGTTAGACCATGATTGATGACCACGGTCACCTCAAAACATGGAATCCGTTAATTCAAAATTCGAATCTAGCTACCTACTACCTAATCAACAACAAGGAGAGGAGGAATAAGTAAGTCAGGTTTATTTACATTACAGTACCATTATAATTATTTTTCTTTGATGGGCTAAACAGCATCGATATATACATACATACATACATATTTGATATGTTTAAATGCCATTATCTTACTGTGTGAGTGCATACACACATGCATTAGGTTTTTTTTTTTTTTACATCCTTCGAACGAATAGATGCTACAGACTAGTAGGTAATATAACTATAGGAATTAATCTATTAATATATAAATTTAATTGCACTTCTGAATTTTTTTTTTTTTTTCGGATGTTTTTTTTTTTTTATTTGTATAATTTTTTATTAACTTGTAATGTGCTAACATTCACATTTTATTTCAGGTTTTTTGGTTGTGACAACCATAAGAACACATTCCTGCAGATCCTTGTTGGTTTGGCCAGGAAGTTCCCAGAGTTTGAGGTGGCACAGTGCTGTAATGGGCACTGTAATCACCAAGATTCTCCCCGTCGTGGGCGGCAACCTTTTCAATGGTTTTGGCTCCAACTTGTGCAGGGACACAAACTCTGATGTTCACGCCAAGTTGCCCTCCAAACGCCAGGCCACCGGCGACTGTGTGAGGGATACTAGAAGCCATGACCAAATGAAAAGGCAGAAGCTCCAGGGGCAGAAAAATAGGTGATGGGGGAGATAATGACTGCGTCTTACAAGCCAGTGATCTGTCTCTCTCTTCAAAGGAGTTATACTTACTGCTACTGCAGACTGTTTTTTTTCTGTGCAACAAAGATATTTCTCCCCCTGCAAGACAGTGACTTGTGCTTTTCTTCAAGGGAGCTATACTTACTGCTACTGCAGACAGTGTAATTTTTCTGTGCAACAAAGATATTTTTCCACCTGCAAGACAGTGACTTGTGCTTTTTTTCAAGGGAGTTATACTTACTGCTACTGCAGACAGTGTTTTTTTTCTGTGCAACAAAGATATTTCTCCCCCTGCAAGACAGTGACTTGTGCTTTTCTGCAAGGGAGTTATACTTACTGCTACTGCAGACAGTGTTTTATTTTTCTGTGCAATAACGATATTTCTCTCCCTGCAAGACAGTGATTTGTGCTTTTTTCCAAGGGAGTTATACTTACTGCTACTGCAGACAGTGGTTTTTTTTTTCTTCTGTGCAACAAAGATATTTCTCCCCCTGCAAGACAGTGACTTGTGTCTCTCTGGACGCAAGTACGCCAATTCTTTGAGAGTGAGGCCATCGTCAGGCGTGTCAACCTGGTGTGCCTTTCTCGATACACCTTGGAGGAGGTGGCAGAGGAGATACAGACCGCCAGGGAGCAGCTGGTCATGGAGGACAATCGGGTGGTTCAGATGTTGATTGGAGAGCTCTCTGACCTGGATCCCGAACCGCCAGAAGACCTGCTTGTGGCAGCTACATGGCACTTCTCGGGCTACCTGGGCAGGATGTCCTTGGGTGAAATTATTGCAAATATGGTGTTTTTATTGGTGTCTTAGAATTAAATAATTGTCGCCCACCGATGACGTATGTTGACTAATTTGTTTTTGTTGTTCATAAACATATTCTTCACATCACTTTGAGGTGCTTGCTTTTTGTTTGAGGTTTCTATGATGATTTTAAGTATTTTATTCAAATTAAAAAAATAAAAATATCGCCTCAGCACCCATTTGCGAAAGACGCGATTTCGACTGCACAGTCACGTATGGTGTATTCTATGGTATTGCATATTAATATAGACTACATGGGCTACGCATGTAAGTGTTTTCAGATTGAAATTCCAATATTCCTGGAAATTATTGCAAATTTTGTTTTTTTATTGGTGTCAGGATTGAATAATTGTCGCCCACCGATGACGTATGTTGACAAATTTGTTTTTGTTGCTCATAAATATATTCTTCACATCACTCTGAGGTGTTTGCTTTTTGTTTGAGGTTTCTATGATGTATTTTATTCAAATAAAACAATAAAAATCACCTCAGTACCCATTTGCGGAAGACCCAATTTCGAGTGCACAGTCACGTATGGTGTATTCTATGGTATTGCATATTAATATAGACTACATGGGCTATGCATGTAAGTGTTTTCAGATTGAAATTCCAATATTCCTGGAATTTATTGCAAATTTTGTTTTTCTTGGTTTCTTAGGATTGAATAATTGTCGCCCACCGATGACGTATGTTGACTAATTTGTTTTTGTTGCTCATAAACATATTCTTTACAACACTCTGAAGTGTTTGCTTTTTATTTGAGGTTCCTATCTTAATTCTAAGTATTTTATTTGATTTTTCTAAAAATCTGCCGTAGGACAGGTTTGCAAAAGGCCAGATTTCGAGTGTCCAGTCAAGTATAGTGTAGTCTATGCTAGTGATAAGTACGATTGAGTCAGTGTCTGAGTTAGCTAGATGTTCGAAGCTCCAACTTTCATCTGTTAAAGCTTCGAAACCAAATAGACTTGCCGCTGTCTCTACTGCAGCTGGCTATTCGCTTTCTGGCTCGCTCTGATCTAGTTGAGTAGACAGCTCGGCTGTTTGTGCCTTTGTATTGTGCTATTGTATTGTGCTATTATATTGTGCAATTGCAATTGTTATTTTTGTGTATTGTAGTGTGTTTCTTTGGTAACGTCCTTCTGTGGCCTGTGACAGCACTGTGTGATTGTGTTACGCCTTCATCCACTTAACATCTGTGGTTGCGTGTGAACGGGGTGGCAAATGGCAGGTGACAAGTGACAAGTGGCGCACCTCCTGTGTCACGTGACAGACCTGTGTGACTGTGTCACGCTTTCTCCCAGTAACCTCTGTGGTTGCGTTGCGTATAGACGGACCATTAGGCTGTGATGCCTTGGTTTTCCCTACCCACTATGTGCTTCATACAATGATGGCCGAGCCTCCACAGACAGTGTAGTTACCCCTTTACCGCACTTAGTTCACTCCTGCCACAACCAGCTACGGGATTACACTTAGGTGAATACGTTACTCTGCTTCACTTTCTCACGAGGACTGAGAAGGGTGTTCTGCACTAGTTGACGTCACCAGCGGCGCGGATTCCTAGGGTAGTGAGACACTATCTGACTACCT
This sequence comes from Cancer borealis, assembly GCA_036785275.1. Taxonomy (NCBI): domain Eukaryota; kingdom Metazoa; phylum Arthropoda; class Malacostraca; order Decapoda; family Cancridae; genus Cancer; species Cancer borealis. Next base: position 106,968 of record JAXIVD010000800.1, read on the forward strand.
GTTAACTCTCAGTGATCCTCCCGACTGTGGATGTGCTGTTACTTTGTTATCTTTCTTTTTTGTGGTTATGCGTGTATGTATGAGTGCAAGTGTGAGATTCTTTTGTGTGTATTGTTGTCATGTTTATAAATATGTTTTAACCTTATTACTTTTTTTGTGAATGAGAATATTTCCCGGGTTACATTAATAGAACTTGGGGTATCGGCTTAACATCTTGATCGAATCTCTTGCATGCCATGACTGTCATCGTCACTTCATTTGGACTCAGAGTTCTTGCGTATGCCTTCTGGCGTTAAGAATGCCACTCAAGCGTTACAGTGCCTTTTTGAGAAAGTGGGCCAAGGTATAAAATTAGTTTTTATCCATCTTGATTATATTCTCGTGGCCAGCCGCTCTCGACAGTAACACCACGCACACCTCCTTAAGCTCTTCCATAAGGCTTAATGAGCTTGGAGTGGCCATCAATCTTGCCAAGTGCCAATTTGGTCTCGCTTCCATTACATCAACCAGCACGGGGCCATGCCCCTTCCATCCAAAGTTGAAGCCATTCGTAAGTTTCGTAAGCCCACTACATTGAAAGGACTTCAAGAAATTGTCGGCATAGTGACCTATCACTGCTTCGTGCCGGCAGCTGCCAGGATCATGCAACCGCTTTTCAGAGTCTTTGCTAACAAACCAAAAGAATTCATGTGAGAAAAAGAAGCTACAACCGCGTTTGATAACGCCAAGGAGGCGTTGGCAAAGGAAATTATGTTTGTACATCTACGAGTCAATGCGCCAACAGCTCTCACGGTTGATGCATCTAACACAATCGTAGGTGGAGTTTCCATACAATTTATCAATGGTAACTGACAATCTCTTGTCTTTTTCAGTCTTCATCCAAGGCCCTCGTAGCGAAAGTACAGTACGTTCGATCGGGAGATCCTTACTCTTTACTTGGCCACCTGGCATTTCCGTTACCTTCTCGAGGACAGAGATTTCACAGCTTTTACTGACCACAAACCATTCACGTGTGCCTTTGTCAAAGATACATTACCAGCGTACAGCACATCTCGGGGAAGAGTAATGAAGACGCAGATGGGCTTTCGCACACTGTCATCAATACTATCCACGCTCTGGCACCGGGCATCAACTACACGGCCCTGTTGGCCGTGCTCGCTTACCGCACAACCATCTTGGGCCTGGTATTGGAGGATATACGATTTGGGTTCACAAACACATTTGACATATCTACTGGACAGCCTAGACCCATCATCCCCGCTGCTTGGTGTTGCTGGATTTTTGACAGCCTTGCTCACCCTTCCATCTGAGTGACATAGATAGGCACTGATGGCAACCAAGCTCACGTGGCACGGGCTGCACAAGCAATTCGGAAACTGGACAAAGGTATGCATCCCTTGTCAAACCTCTAAGATTCAGCGACACACCAAAGCTAAAATACAGAGCTTCACACTGTCAGACTGACCCTACGACTTCATTCACATGGACATCATAGGACCGCTTCTCATTCCAGAGAAGTTACTCATCTTTTCACTATTCGTGGACCGATTTATTAGATGGCATGAAGTAATCCCGTTCTCGGACACTTTCCCCACCTCATGTGTACGTGCTATCATCACCAACTGGATCACCTGCTTTGGTGTGCCGGCACACATTTCTTCTGACAGAGATGCACAGTTTACCTCTGACCTTTGGTCAACAATTTTCCAGCTTTTTGGCGTTAAGCTGCACCATTCATAGGCATACAGTCTGGTGGAACGTGAGGACAACACTCAGAGCAAGGCTTTATGGGCCCAAACTGAATGGACAAACTGCCGTGGATCTTGCTGGGTACACACACAGCTCTAAAGGAAGACCTAGCAACCTCATCTGCTGAGCAGGTGTAAGATTCCCTGCTGACAGTTCCAGGAGATTTCATTCCAGCAGCGTGCGGATAACAGAAATCTCCTTCAACCATGCTTACACGCCTCCGAGAGAAAGTAGAGAGAAAATAGAGAGAAAGTAGAGATGTTTCCCTACATCAAAACACAGCATCACAACCAGATACGTCCCACCTGACTTACAAGACTGTCATTACGTTTTCTTCTATAGAGATTTGCTCCGTACGAAGCTTCAAAAGCCTTATGAGGGGCGCTTTCGAGTCCTGCACCACGACCCTAAGGCTTTCATCATTGACTATGGCGGCCAACGCGAGACTGTCTCGGTGGATTGTCTCAAGCCGGCACACCTGGATGTTTACAAACCCCGCTGTAGAGAACGTCCACCATCACGACAGACTCCACCCTTATATCTATCAGCTGCAACCCGAAACACAAGATCAGGGCGCCTCTCTCGGGGAGACTTTACTCTCCCCTCCTCTTCAGCGTCTTATCTGTTTGTAGGAGAGAATACAGAGGAAGGGCTTCCTAAGCCCCTCGCTTCATCCCTTTGTGTCGTTTTTCATGATTCGCAGGGAATATGGTGGTAGTGTTCTTGTAGCTCCCACCATAGGACAAAATTATAATAATAAAAAAAAGATAACTTTGCTTAGTTTTAGTCCTGACCGAGAAAGTTAGTAAGGAGGGCTTAGGAAGGATTATGTGGACCAGGTATTTGCAGTTAAAAGAAGTAATAGAGGAATACGTAAGGAAGGGTGAAAAATTGTATGTAGCCTTCTTGGACCTAGTGAAAACATGTGACAGAGTTGATATGGAAGCTCTTTGGTAAGTTCTTAGAATTGATGTTGTGAGAAGGCAGTAGTTATTGGAAACAATAAAGACATTTAATGAAGAGGTAGGTGGATGTGTGAGAGTGGAGGGGAGAGTTCAGTGAGATATTTGCTATAGGAATGAGATAATACAGGGATGTGTGATGTCACCATAGTTGGTTGGTATTTTTATGATTGTTTTAATGAGGGAACTGTATAGGGTGGTCCAAAAGTCTTGTCTACCCTACATATTGTTTTAACTTTCATTATTTTGTGTTTTGATAATATAAGATCATAAATTTTTTGGTAGTGGGTGACAAGACTTTCGAACCATTCTATAGATGCAAGACTGAAGTTATTGGAAGGGATGGTAACATATATGTTTGTGTATGACATTGTTGCTTGTAGATAGTGGTAGATTAATTTTAGTGTCGGCGTGTGAGAAGAAAATAAAATTAATCCTATTAAAACTTGCAAAAGAGCACATCGTATGGATGGCCCTTCTGAAACGGTTTACCCAACATAACCATCTAATCTTTCAGATATTTCAGTGCCAAATGTGAGGTAAAAGGAGGCATCACTATTTTAACAATTGAACCCAATTCTATTCCCAGACCAGTCAACTCACCCATCTGGAACCAGGAGTCATCTCCATTCTCTGCTCTGAAGGCAGTGATGGCTTGGCGCAAAGCAGAAACCACCACGTAGGAGAGGCACAGAGGAGGCTCCCCAGTAGCTGAAGAGATGGAGTTTAAAGACATATAGACTTTATTCAATAAAACCAACTACATGCACAGGTAGTCAGAGCAGGCTTTATGTACCTAAAATTTTAATTTAATAAAATTGGCAACATACCAGAGAAAGAATAGAGTAAAACTATAGGAATACTATATTGAACATTTAATTTTTTACACAACCTGTTTAACAATAGGAGAACTATTTGCTTAGTGGTTATCGTGCTGCATACCCCAGCCAAGATAGAGAGAGAGCATTAGGGACTAAAAAGCTGACCAAACTTGAAGATATCCTGACTACAATAAAAAAAAATTGGGCTTGGGCAGGACACATCATGTACCTAACAGATAATATATGGCTAACTAGAACAATATAATGGCAACCTAGGGATGATAAGAGAAGGCATGGCAGACAGAACTAGGAGACGAGGCAAAAGGTTTTGCTGGGTTGGCTTGAAACAATAGAGGAGTGGAGAAGTTTGGAAAAAGCTTGTCGTGCAGTGTATTCAAAGAGACTGATGATGGATCTTGGGTAAGGGATACAAGTTTTTGATCTTTGAAAGGATATCAAGTACAGCGCACGAATTACTTCCACTAAGGAGCCTGACAAGTTGAGAGGGATCTGTTGTGGTGCTCATTTCTTGTAATAACTATGAGGGATATTCATTATTAACTACTACTGCTGGAGAATACTACAGCATTAACAATTCAAAAGTATTCTGTGAGGGAGTTAACAAGTAAAAATGAGTCTTGGCGAAATAACTAGCACAACATTTTAGAATTAAAAGCGAAGAAGTATAAATGGTCAAGAGAATAAATTATTCATCTCCAATTAAATGTAACAATAACCTACACTCACCTTTGGAGCCAAGAACGCCATACGGTTGCTTGGCATTGGGAAGTAAAGTTACTCTTAGATCTGCTGGGATATCCAGGGCTGTTGGTGGTTTATATTCCTGTAAAATATTGTATTTGGTCCATTACTATATCCATAATATCTCAATTACGTGAATAGATCTTCACTTAATTTACTTTTTAACCTTGTTTTAACTTTGTTGTGTGGATTGAGTACTAAGTACTAGCAAGCCTAAGTAAGTAATCTTAATGTTCAAGTATTATATGCACTTCAACAGCTGCATTCCTATATGACGATTACAATTACTCAGCTTCAATTGGAACCAGATCATGAAATTAACAAAAATATTCCACTCACCCATGTCCCATTTGATAGCTTCTGGCCAGTGGTGGGGTCAAACTTCAAATTCTCTGAGGTGTATAGACCCAGTCCCATAATGAATGCTCCTTCCACCTGTCCAACATCAACATATGGGTTCATGCTGCGGCCAGCATCTTCTATCACGTCTGCTCGGCGTATCTAAGCCAAAACAAAGTAGAGGATTAGTTATGAAAGACTGAATAAAAATTGCTCTAAACTTTTTAGATAAAATTAATAATCATGTTACTGGAGCCTGTGAAGCTTTTAACTTTGGTTCCTAGCTACAATCCACCAATTGATTGGCAAAGCAAAAAATATATAAATTTCAGGAGTGAAAATACAAGAGACCCTCACCATATACACGCCTGTTAACACATCTACTTCCACCTCAAGGCAACAAGCTGCCCAGATGTCATATCTTGGAGGGTGTTCCTTTGCAGCAGTCCTGTCGAAAGCAGAATTAGAAATTTGGACAACATTTGCAGATTTAAATGTTAACAGATAGGATAGTTAAACTTTACCCAAAACAGTCTAAGCATTATTACCTAGCCTTATTTCTACGAATATTTTTCACATGAGACTAGTACGGAGGAATAAATGCCGTCCAAACAACTTTAAAATCTTGCTATCACCCCACTACAATCCTAACTTTAATTTTTTACAATAAAAAGGAACTGGCAAAAGGAAAACAAAAACATGTAAAAAGAAATTTCGCTTGTCGCCAGACCCTGCAAAGAAGACAGTAGGAGAAATAAAAGCAAGAGATGGAGTTTCAATTAACATTAGAGATGTCTTGACACTCCTCTTTTGAAAGAGTTTAAGTCATAGGCAGGTGGAAAAACAGACAAAGGAAGAGAGTTCCAGAGTTTACCAGTGTAAGGGATGAAAATGAAAGAGTGAAGATACTGGTTAACTCTTGCATTAGGTAGATGGGCAGAATAAAGATGAGAAGAAGTAGAAAGTCTTGTGCCGCGAGGCCACGGGAGGAAGGGAGGCATGCAGTTAGCAAGTTCAGAAGAGCAGTCAGCATGAAAATAGCCGTAGATGATAGATAAAGATGCAACATTGCGGCGGTGACTTAAAGAGTCAAGACAGTCAGTTAGAGGAGGAGAGTTGATTAGGCAAAAAGCTATAAACTCCACCCTGTTTAAAAGAACTGTATGAGTTAAGCCCCCTCAGACATGAGAGCCATACTCCATACATGGGCGGATAAGGCCCTTGTACAGAGCAAGCAACTGAGAGAGAGAAAAATAAACGCAGATGCCATAGGACACCTAACTTCTTGGAAACTGATTTAGAAAGAGTTTGTCATAGGCAGGTGGAAAAAACAGACAAAGAAAGAAAGTTCTAGAGTTTAACAGTATAAGGGATGAAGGAGTGGAGATACTGGTTAACTCTTGCATTAGGAAGAATGGACATAAGGCCCCTGTACAGAACAAGCAGCTGAGAGGGAGAAATAAATAGACACAGACGCCATAGGACACCTAACTTCTTGGAAACTGATTTAGAAAGAGTAGAGATATAAAATTGCCAGTTTAGATTTTTAGTAAAGGATAGGCTGAGTGTGTTTAATGTTGAGGAAAGGGGAAGTTGAGGGTCATTGAAGAAGAGGGGATAGTTATCTGCAAGGTAATGTGGAGTAGATAGTTGTAGAAATTGAGTTTTTGAGCCATTGAACAGAACCAGGTTTGCTCTACCCCAAACAAAAACTAGTGAAAGATCAGAAGTTAGGCGTCCTAGAGCATCTCGTCTTGAATCATTTAATTCTTGTTGGGTTGGGTGTCTGTTGTACGACGTTGAAAAATGCAAGGTGGTGTCACCAGCATTGCAGTGGATAGAGCATTGAGTCAGATTTAGGAGATCTTTACTCCCATAACTTCTCCGTTTCCAAGCACGATGCTATGATGGAGACCTTTTGGCTTCCTTTACAACCTCAGACCTCAGTATCTGGTCCAACTAAATTTAACTTGACTGATTTTTCCAGCGCTATTTTTGGGCGTTTAATTTGCCTTATCCTTCCTACTTCCCACTATCATCTTTTCCTGAGATGTGACAGCCGTTCTGAGAAAGTGACAGGCTAACTACGAGTTCAGTCATGAACGGCCAGAGGCACAGGTGCCCCGGGCACGGTATAACCTCCCTCTTTCATTGCCTTTATTCACCATGGGGGTTATAAACGGACATGCCTCTGATCTCGGCTCGGAAAATTCTAACTACCCACTTGTCAACTCCCTTGTCTCTTCCACCTCCCCTTGTGCGGCATCTACTTCCTTAACACCAACTCCTCCTTCCACTTCCATATTTTCCATTATAACCCCCTTGGAACCGTATATACTCACAAAACTTAAAACCACTCACCAACCCTCTACTCTGACTTCTCCTGGCCCCCTAACCCAGACTGTCCCCTCCTCCTCTCATCCTCGCTCACGTCCATCAACTACCACTAATCACTTTCCTTTATCTAGCCTCTTTGGTATTCACCTATGGAACAAATACTTCCATATCCCTGCTCATGCTCCCTACTCCGTAAATACTTTCTATTTCAAAAAATATCAAAAGACAGGTAGGAAGGGTGACCTTCCAAATACTTCCATATCCCTGCTCATGCTCCCTACTCAGTAAATACTTTCTATTTCAAAAATTATCAAAAGACAGGTAGGAAGGGTGACCTGAGCTTCCTTACATGACCTGACAGATCTCGACTAGTCATTGTTGACTCAGAATCACACGCTCAAGCTATGCTCTCCCTTAAAAACTTTGAGGGGAAACCTTTCTCAATGTCCTCTGATTTCCAACCAAACACTTGTACTGATACCGTCTCATGCCCTATGAAATGTGTCCAGTGGGTGTCAGTTGACCCGACTGTTCTGGTCTCTTTGAACTGGTTACAGAAGAGCATAATATTGCTCATTTATCTTGCTTTACCATTAACCCTCGTGGCCATTACAGGTACCCAGCGAATATTGCAAAACTTACATACAAAAGACAAGATTTTCTTGACAGTATATACATAGGTGAGGCCTTCTGCAAGGTTAAACCTTACATTCCTCTCTCCATCCAACAAAATACTGTAGATCTAGCCCATGTTGCTCTCTCTGTGCCTCACCTGGCCATACTCGTACAAACCGACCTCAACAAAACGCTTCTGTGCGAACTGCAACCATGTTTTCTTCCAAGGCTCTCCTGTCTACAAAATTGAATTGGAGGTTGCTATCCTCTACTTCAAACATGACGTAACACTCAAAGAAGATACAGAAGAAGCCAGTCTCAGTGGCTTTCGACACTACTAAATCACATCCTCCTTCCTTTACGCATACCTCCTCCTCCTCTTCCACTCCTCTTGTTCCTCCTTCATCTAGTACAATTACATCTTCCACTGCTATTGCCCTCTCTTCATCCCCCTCTTGTCTCTCACCCTACCACTTCTTTCATATCTCCTGTCGCTCCTTGAGTGCCAGTGGCTAATCACTCCAACCTCTACTCTTTCAACTTCACACCCTTTTATTTATATATTTTTATCTTTTACCCATGGCGCCGGTAGGCTTCAGGGAGACCTTAGATGGTTGGCCTCCGCCCGTTAGTAACGCAAGTTAGAATTATTTAAAATGACGCCTTGTTTCGTCTTATTGATAGACTCATGTTGCCAGCAGAAGATCCTCGCGCATATAACGTTGCAGTCCCGGCGAAGATGGTGTTATGGCAGCATGTGGGTGATCTTAGGCCACTCGGCGGTTGTAACAGAAAAGTGGCCAGCTCGTGCCGAGGCTCGAACGCGGGACCATGAGCTGGTATGCCCGATCGCTAGTCACTAGACCACCGCCTGCCTGCTCCTTTCCCATGTCATATTCGTATATAAAACACCAAATGTCACTCCTGTGTTTCCCTTCCAAGACAGTCTAGTGATCCTACTTCATCCGTAATCACTAAAACTTTTTCCCTGCAACCTTCTGCCAAAAAAACTTTTACTCCCAATGTCTGCACTTCTTCTTCCCCTATTGAGACCATCTCTGAGATTGAAGCCTTATTTGCAAAACCTTTCATTCATGTTTCACTTCTTTTCCCCTCCTCTATTTCATCACATTCGACTTCAGATACAGTCTCTGTGTTCCAGCAGTTCATCTCTGCTCTGCCGGTTGCCTTTTAAGTTAACACAGTCCCATATGACCTCTGATGTCTGGCGCTTACTCTATTCACATTAATTCACTCTTTCCCCATTTCTCTTTTTCATTTTGCTTAACACTCTCTCACCAGTAACGTTCGCTCAGATCTACATCATGATCCAAACAGTGCTTCACCAGCTGCAGCCACGTTGGTTCTTCTCCAGTGTCCTTTTTTATCTTCTCTTTTTCAACATCCATGCGCTGTTTAAGGGCTGTGCTTGCCACTCTCACACCCTGGGGATATAGTAAAACTTAGCAATTTATACAAATAAAACACATAAATTAACCTTCCACTTGCTTGGTAGAGAGGCTCTATATTTCCAGCATTTATTTTGCACCTTTCCTAGGCAGGAAATATTTACTATTGGATGTTGGTAAGTAATATAATCACTTGATGTAGCTGATCCATTTTACTCACATGTGCACAGAGGTCAGTGCCAAGGCAGGCACCAGTGACAGAGGAGTTTGCCCCGATCATTGTGTCTGAAGCCTTGACAACCACTTGTGCTAGTGGGATACCCAGTGTGTAGGCAACTACTTGGGCCACCTGCAGGAAGAATATCTTAATAACCTAAAATTTTGTTTGTCTCCATTGCAAAGGTCTCACTATGAAAACAAAATTCTACATGGAAATCAGTTTTGTGTTCAAATAACTCATCCCAAACCACACTTAACTTGAATGTTCCTTGTCATACCTTGGTGTTGATGCCTTGGCCCATTTCAATGCCTCCATGGGAGATAGCCACTGTTCCGTCATGCTCATAGATGCTGACTTGGAGACCATAGCGGAAGATTGGAGGATAACCAAAGCCATAGTACTCTGGCATTACTGCAATGCCACGTTTTTTCCATCTATTACTCTGGAATGGTTAAATAAAAAAAATGATGTATATTTTGTCAGAAAAAGGAAAGTAACTTGTAGTAATATTGAGTGAAGGTGGAGTTCCAAGAAAGAAAAATAAGAAATAATAGAAAACATCCTAGAGAGTTTAGAAAAAATAATTAAAAGGTGGGAGACTTTAATTGAAGTGAAATATAATATAATGAAGTGTAAATATAATGAGAAAAATTCTAGTTACGATGAATACCCCAAAACTGGAATATGCAGAAGTAATATGGTCCCCTCAAGAAAAAAATAGTTAAAATTGGAAACAATATAAAGAATTGCAACTAAGATGGTGCCAGATTTGGAAAAGCTAACACATGAGGAAAGATGAAAAGAACTGCAACTCACAACACTAAAAGAAAGAAAAGAAAGAAGAGACTTAATTGAAATATATAAATTGATAAACAACCTGGAGGAAAGAGAAATGATCAAATAATGAAAAGAAAAGGAGAGGCTAGATATTTGAGAGGATACAATTATAGATACTGGGAATGGACTGTAGGAGGAGCAAATAATAGTAGGTAATGTACAATTAAAGGGAAAACTGGACATATATAGGTACGGAGACAGGACCACACGAGTGTAGTTCAGGCCTTGTATACTTCAACTAGGTTAATACAACTAAGTAAATATACACACAACTTTACCCTATTGAACTCTTCCACCTCCGCCTTGCGTTCGACAAACTTTGCCTTTTCTAACAGCATTGGCAAAATAACATCCTTTATTGGGGTCTGTTGATGGGGTGCTGACATGAGCCGCGGTACACCTGGTGTGATGAGGTTCACTTGACGCACTTCAAAAGGATCCTTTTTCAGAAAGGATGCAATGTGGTCAAGGATATTCTCCATAGTTGCTATGGCATTGACGTGACCTGGAAGTGGATGGGATGAGCTATTCCTTCGTATTTAAACTATATATATCAACATCATTCTGTTCATTATATTATTAAAGGCTCAGTTCCAAGCTAGAATCATTTTAAAAAGTGAAAGAGATAAAACAAAAACTTGTTAATGAAACAGCCACCTCGTATTTACATGCAACTAATCAGTGTGTGTTAAGAGTGTTCTCACCAGGTGTTCGGCAAAAGGTGTTGGCAGCAGTGTCAGTGTTCACAACATGAGGTGAGTACGAAAGGTTCGGGACCAAATAACAGTTCTGCAGATAGCTTCCTAGGAAGCCCACCATAGTTTCATTGGCAACATGGCCGACGTCACTGTACAGGTGAACTTGGAGGGATATCAGCTTGCCGGTGTCATCAAATCCAACCTGAAACCAAGGAGACCAATTCTGAGGCTGTGCTCCCTGGGAAGGATAATTAATAATGTACATTCTCTTCAAAATTAATCTTGAAAATTCTAGGAGTTTCCCAACTTTAATCAGAAGTATATGTTAATCTATCCCATGCATGAAGCTTCAATTAACTCACCAGACTTTTAGGAATGGTAATGAACAGGGTATTATTCTATCTAAACTTTGTTTTATATACTCTGTGACCAACATAGAGAGGTTGTCTTACTCATCCCACACTTCATTGTGGAAGTTATCATAGCTCACTTTGTTCACAATAATATTCTTTGGTTTACATGTCTATAGTCTATATTATCTCTCTCTCTCTCTCTCTCTCTCTCTCTCTTCTCTCTCCTCTCTCTCTCTCTCTCTCTCTCTCTCTCTCTCTCTCTCTCTCTCTCTCTCTCTCGCTCTCGCTCTCGCTCTCGCTCTCTCTCTCTCTCTCTCTCTCTCTCTCTCTCTCTCTCTCTCTCTCTCTCTCTCTCTCTCTCTCTCTCTCTCTCTCTCTCTCTCTCTCTCTCTCTCTCTCTCTTCTCTCTCTTCTCTCTCTCTCTCTCTCTCTCTCTCTCTCTCTCTCTCTCT